>JAHKKF010510110.1:0-27899 GCA_019740295.1 Labeo calbasu | reverse complement strand
GCGCTTGCTGGACTTTCTTGGACGCCCTGAAGCCTTCTTAACAAGAATTGAACCTCTTTCCTTGAAGTTCTTGATGATCCTATAAATTGTTGATTTAGTTACAATCTTAGTAGCCACAATATTCTTGCCTGTGAAGCCATTTTTATGCAGCGCAATGATGGCTGCACGCATTTCTTTGCAGGTCACCATGGTTAACAATGGAAGAACAATGATTTCAAGCATCACCCTCCTTGTAACATGTCAAGTCTGCCATTCTAACCCAATCAGCCTGACATAATGATCTCCAGCCTTGTGCTCGTCAACATTCTCACCTGAGTTAACAAGATGATTACTGAAATGATCTCAGCAGGTCCTTTAATGACAGCAATGAAATGCAGTGGAAAGTTTTTTTCAGGATTAAGTTAATTTTCATGGCAAAGAAGGACTATGCAATTCATCTGATCAGTCTTCATAACATTCTGGAGTAAATGCAAATTGCTATTATAAAAACTTAAGCAGCAACTTTTCCAATTTCCAATATTTATGTAATTCTCAAAATTTTTGGCCACGACTGTACATGTATGCATCAGTTCTGTGTTAAATAATATGAACACAGTAAACAGTGATAACAGATGCAGCTTTGCATTTTGTTAAATGAAAGTAGTGAAGTAGATGACAAAAAATATTAATCAAACATCCTTTGTGTTTGTGATTTCTTACAGAGGGTTAAAGAGGAGGTTGAGGTGGTGTATGCAGGTGTCACTATCAGCTCTTCTGTTTCTCATTAATGATCTTCCAATGTTACAGTAATGCTAAGTTTTCAAAATGTTCGTTGTAAAGGACTGCAAAATATGTTGATCAATTTGCAAAAAACTACCTTCCTAAAATAAAGCAATTTATTAATTTACTAATTTATTTATTTTATTTATTTTTTCAGTAAAAAAACAAAAAAACTATTGTATGTTATAAAGACATGTATTATTTAATATAACTCCAGTTGTGTTCATCTGAAAGTCATATACACCTAGGTAGCCTTGAGGGCGAGTAAATCATTGGATACTTTTCATTTTTGGGTGAAATATCCTTTTAATTGTTCAGGTGCACGATTGCTTGAGGAAAAAGCTGTTCTTTTGTTCTGGTTTGGCTGTTCTGATGCTCTGTGCTCTGTAGCACCAGCCAAAGATGTAACGAATGTAAAGGAGGAGGAAGCAAAATGCAAGTCAAACCGGTTTATTGAAATAGATGAAAAGGGCACGAACACAGTCACAGATAATGTCTCTCGGATGGGTGGTGCAGGGACAAGATGGTCAGTGTGCAGTGCAGAGAAGAGTGATGATCCAGCGTTGAGTAATAATCCAGATGAACGAATCCACGAAGAGATGAACCAGAGATGAGACCACGATCAACATCCAAGATGACGAAACACACTGAAAACACTCACTCACGGACATCAAACAACGATCTGACAAACGGGAGAGATTGCAGTGAGGTTTTATAGAAGAGATAAATGACAACAGCTGGTGCGGAGTAACGAGATCAGCAGACGCGCTGATGAGCGGTGACGTAATACACAACAACACACACACACACGTGAAACACACGAGACATGAAGAACACAGTGGATTCATGAACCGTGACAAAAGAGCAATGGATCAAAGATGAAATGGCCTTGGATGGTAGGGTGTCCAAAGTGATTTTTCCAGCCCTCTTTCTTATTCTGGAGGTGCAAAGATCTTAGGGTACCCAGTTATCCTCTCAACCATCATTTGTAGTCCGCTGACTTAATGCCAGAAGGCCGATCAGAACTGTATTAGCAGCTCCTGTGGCAGGTTGAACTTCCACAGCTGGTGAAGGAAATGCAACCTCTGCCGGACCATTTTAACAATGTGTGATGTGTCCTACTTCAGTTTCTGTTAGAGCCCAGGAACATGAATAGCCACTTTTCCACTGTCCCCAACAAGCACTGGATGTCAATATAACCTCAAGTTGGTGTTGAACCCCAATGTCAGGCAGACATCAGTATTTGACGTCAATTTGATTTAACGTTAGATTTTGGTTACACAACCTAAAAACAACAAAATGTCAATGTCAGCTGATGCTGGTATTGGACAACAAATTAACGTTGACAATAGATGCTGAATTGACATTGAACGTTGGTCAACTTTGGCCTGTTGCATGAAGCCAGCTTGACAAACTCAGTTTCAGAGTAGGTTTAGAGCTAACAACACCAAAGAAAACCAACCTGGTTTAGATCAGGTTCAGCGGGCCCTCAAAGCTCAATATAAACATGCTTTTTGTGATTGTGATTAACTCTGGAGCGTGTGCACCTAAAAGAGTGACACATGCAGCAAATAGCCAATCTGTCAAGCATCAAATGTCGAAAGCATCAGCAAAGCATCAGTTGGATTCAATTCCCGCGATAATTTGTCTCTAAAATTATTTGACTGTAAACGTCTTTAATTTGGAGCGAGAGATACGGGGGAGTGGCTTCATTGCATCATATATATTTCACTTTGTTCACAGCTGATTGGTCAGGTTTGGGTTTGCAATCTCTAAACCAGAATAAAACCTGTTCCGGTGCAGGGCAGCTGTGTACCGTAACTTACCATTGTGACAAAGGCTCAAAACCAACCCACCTTCTTAAACCCAAAAACTCATAGTTTGCTCAAACTAAACACGAACTTACCTAGGTAAAAACCAAAACCGGCTTTGTGCAACAGGCCTCTGACATCGCAACCAAAATTTAACCAAACATCAACGTCTTCTGACGTTGTGTGCCTGCTGGGTCAGGCCAGTGCTGTGTTTCCACTGTCATGCCAGTAGCCTTTTTAAATTTTATTTACATCTCATATTACAATATCGCTTTCAATAGAAATCAGATCACACAAGGCCCCAGGTGTGTTTTTGCCATGAATGCAATTCAGTGAATGCATGCGACACTCAAGCAGTTCAGTTTGTGAGTCAGATTGAAACCTGCCGTGGTCTGCTTTCTTTAGAAAGAAATGTGGTTTGATCTGATGGTCAAAAACATCTTTTACAGGAGAGTGTGCTTGTTACTGGACGTTTATGTTTGATGTGCATTGGTGAGTGTGCGAGGTGTGAATTTTGTCTTATTGTGAGTTTGCGGGACTTGCATGTGGGTGAAAGTTTTTTTTTTTCCATTCCTACTCACAAAACAACTTTACTATGCCTCAATTTTTGTAGAGGGGTTGGTGCTGTTTACATTATGCAAGGCCAGCTACACCCTGACCCCCTGGGCCAAGCTGTTTAAAAGAAATGTGATCAGATTTCAGTTTGGATCAAATTTTGAAAATGGGTGGATCAAAAGAAAAAAAAAAAAAACTAACAAACAAACAAACAAACAAAAAACATACCACTGAAAAATGTGTAACCTACCAAATGTAAACTATAGGTTGCTATTTGCTGAGACTTAATTGTTGTAAATATAAGATTTATACCAAAAATATGTTCAGCTTGAAGCATTTTACAAATGTAACAGACAAAAGCTCTTTCATAAAAACATGAGGAACAGTCCATAATTCGTAGGCTACGTGCTTGTTCTGTGAATTTATACATAAATCGTTTGAACAGTATCCTACACATTGGATGCGATATTCGTTCTGCATTTCACAAAGATCAAAGATACCAAAAATTCACTGACTAACAAATTGCAACCTGCTGTTCTGAGCGGTTAGTCACTATTGCGGTTACAAGGCTGGGTGTGGTGGTTTCTCGGTGGATGTTTAGGCTAGTAGTAACAAAGGGCCAAGGAATCCTTCGTGTCAAGCACAGTATTGTATCTGTACAAAGATATTTACACTGTATTGTTTGGTCGTTTGTGTTTTATTGTAATGGGTGTATTCCTTTAAGAAAACATGATTACGTATGGTCATGCGGTTAGTCGCACTTGTTGTGTTCTGTGAGAGTGTGTTCACCGCTATAAGAAGAGAATAAAGTGATTCTGTTAATCTGTCGAGACAAGAGTGTTCTTTAGAAATCATTACATGTGTAAAGAAACAACCGTAGAACAGTAACATAATGTTTTCCCTACACGTCATCGAGCAATGGACCGTTTTTTTGGGGGGCGGAAAGCGGTCATATCAAGTCGAAATATTCTTATAATATTCTCATCAAATATATCTTTTTCTTTTGTATCTCAAACATAAGAGATGTATTTTTTGTCTACTTGGTCTACCTTATTGCCTACCTCTTCTCTGTGTGATGTTTCCAGAGTGAACGCAGTTGTAAAAACCGTCAGAAACGAAACTACAACAGCATTTGACCGCTAGAAATGAGTAAGCAAATTGTACTAGTAGAGCGCCACCTAGTGTCTTAACCAGGATTTAAATTATAATAGAACCAGGAAAAAAATAGAATGCTTTTAAAATAAATTAAAGGTTGATTTATTAAACGTTTATTCAAAAATTGCACATTTATTCACATTGTTGGGCTTAAGAAAACTGACAAGTCAGCAAAAATGCTGTTTGCCAAACACATTTATTGTATTATATTGTATCAACATTGTATCAATAGAGACATCAATGTGTGCAATAATATTATAATGCAAACACATGCATATATAATTACTGCATATTTATAACCACATTATGCATTATTTATAAGTTGTTCATTTATGTTCATAGTAAGCGATGTAATCACAGTTCACTGTTATTTCATGTCAACTTTGCATCTATAATATTCACTGTGAAGTGCTACTCTTTATGAATTGGTAATAAAATCGGATTTTCTAACATTAATGATTACAAATTACAAACCAGCCAGAAATAATATTAATCTGAATCAGTGAGATGGATTGAGTGTTTGATTTGAATGGTCTATTCAGATTTTAGTTTTCTCCATCATCATTAATAATTCAAATGCATTTGTTTCATTACTTTCTATGACATTTGTTGAGCATGTGCATTTTAGCTCTGATACTGAAATTAACTTTCTGAAAACATTTACAATAACACTTGCCTTTTTTACACAACACTTTACTGATGTCCCAATGGCAGTCACCAGTCTCCACCAAATAAATATAATTTGGATTATGGGGCGATGGGACCCCTGCACCATTCTCTTGAAAAACAACAAAGATTCACAGAAGGTAAAGAAATGAACAGGACTTTGAATCAGTAACACAAACACAAAAATACTACAAACGAACTGACAATTGATTTTACTGGCTGATCATCAGTGGTTTGCTACAGCATGTAAACAGCATCATCTATGTGAGCTCAACGCTCATGGATGTTCTATTGCACGTATTTCAGTGCATATGCCATATATGTTTGTGCATTTACAAACAAGTAGTGATTACAGCATACGTTTACAGACCTGATAAATATCAGCTCTTCATAAGGGTGAAAAAATAATTTGTGACCTTAAAAGCAGCAGGTTTCAAAGCAAATACGGAGCATGTTTAATCTCCAACTATCAAGCAAACATATAATATTATCAAAATGCACAAGTTGAGTTGCAGGCCTCAGAGTGATTTTCCCCATTCAACGCATAGTTATTTTACATAATACAGAAAAAAAAAAAAAAAAAACTTCTTGATTTCATGCATCCCCACATTTATTCATGCATCTGCATCAGTGATTTTTTTGTCTGTTAGATAGCCTATAGGTTTTTTCATCCTTTTAGTAAATGAAATCCTTTGCTGTATACATTAGGCATTAAATGATTTATTTAATTTTTAAACAATAATTTATTTAATTGTATTAATTAATTTCCTATAATAACTTTATGTGCTGGGATCCAAATGAATACAACCTCATTGCCTTCATTTTTTTGTTCTTGAGATCCTAATGGCTCCTGGCCATTTCTAACTTCAGTGTCTCTATGGGTGGCATATCTAATAATAGCTACTTCTTCAGACTTCTTCAGAAAGAGAAACCTCTGTTGACCTATATGTATACAGAGGTGTGGTTTGATCAGAAATGTATCTGCTGATGGCACCACAAGAAACGTTTTGTTCTGTGTGGAATGTTTAAGTAAATCATCAATTCTGTGACTGTTCATTATGTGTGTTTGCTGATACAGATGCAGCGAAGTCAGTGTCAGTGCTGGAAGGAGATTCAGTCACTCTAAACTCTGATCTTACTATACTAATGGATGAAGATCTGATTGTGGAGGTTTGGAGCTGAAAACACTTTAATAGCTCAAATCAATGTAATGCCCAACATCATCACTATATATGATGATGTTCTTGATGGAGATTCAGAGACAGACTGAAGCTGGACAGTCAAACTGGATCTCTGACCATCACAAACATCACAACTCAACATGCTGGACTACTGTAAACTACTGAACAACACGGAGAGCAATAATTTCAAGAATTAAAATGTTGTTAAACATATTTTATTTACCTTGAAAGTAAATGTATGTTAATATTTCAATTATTTAGATTATTGATAAATAAAATGACAAAATAATTTCAATTAAGCATCATTTTCTTCTTTGCTACTTGTCTGTATGTGTAATAATCTTTTATAACTGTGGAGAGAGGAGTGAAGATTGTTCTCATATAAGACACACACTGACTGACTAATGCTGCAAAAAACACTTTCTGATCTAGTCTTATTTCATGTTTTCCAGCTTGTCTGCCTGTTCCTGATATATTTATCAGAGACTATTTTTCATCATCATCATCATCATTGCAGCAGAATTGTCCATTGTTGTGTTCAGTGGTGAATGTTATTGTGATACTGTTTAAGCTTTAATCCAATTGGTCGTCACTGCTCTGATGGGCGTGGCTGCTGCGGCTGTTGTTTTTTTTAGGCATCAGATCTACAAAATGAAATAAAACATATCCATTCTGCCATAAGCTGGAGTTTTAATCGTAAAGATGAAAAGATGTGTGGTTTAATTGTTTGGTGATGGTAAAACGAAGCTTTGCTTACCAATGCTTTCCTCTAAACTCAATTGGAAAATGTTCATTACCCGAATGTGGTATATTGGGGCCATCTGGTGACCAAAACAATAAATATTGTTTAATGTTTCATTGTATTTTTTTAATACAGTACTTTTTTTTTTTTTTAGCAATTACGTTGTTTTCAGTTTTTAATAATTTGTTGTGCTGTTTCATGAAGTTTTTTTTATTTTATTTTATTTTTTTTTTTGATTGAGGTTTATACATCATCTGAAAGCTGAAATGTTACCCTGGACCACAAAACCAGTCATTAGGGTCAATTTTTCGAAATTGAGATTTGAGTGTTCCATTGCTTGCCACAGCTCAATGGCCCAGGTCCTCCAAGGTTCCACTGTCTGCCACTGCTCCAGTATTGTTTTGCCTGTGCGGACTCTACCAAGTGTTTTACCTGTTTTATTGCCTCGTTTTGTTATTTCCACGGTTTTTGTTTTGTTTAATAGTCATAGTTTTACCTTGTTTCATTGCCATAGTTTTGTCTAGTTTCATTGCCTTGTTCATTTGTTACTTTGGACTGCTCACTGGTATTTTGACGTTCTGCCTGTTCATTGGATTACGCTATTGTTTTGCCCTGGATATCACTGTTTGTTTGGAGATCGACCTTGCCTGTCTGACTACGTTGTGTTTAATAAAGCTGGCAATTGGATCTATTGACGCTTCTCATGAGTCCCGTTACATCAATACTAATCCCTTTCCTGGTTTCCTAATAGAAATAATCAATGACTCCTTCCATTCAGTTGGTAACTTTTTTTTTAAAAAATTTAAAATATAAAAACCTAACAGCTTTATAGACGCTAAAACTCCCAAATGTTTTAACATTATGTAACAGATTTCATCTTTCCCAGATGTTCCAGCTCTTGCTATTGCTCTCTTAAATTCTTCCATAGTGAACTGAGCATCTATCGCACTATTTCATTCTGCTGCTCACAACTTGAATAAGTTGATTTTGTTAATTCCCTTCCTCTCTTTCCCTCCTCAGTTAAGGTATTTGAGCTATGGATTTCAATAAGTGCCTTTGCTATCATTTCCGCTCTTTCCTCATCAGATATTGCTGCTATTTCTTCCACCTTCATAAGGATTCCGTTCTCTTCTAATCCCTCGCATACTTTTAGTCATGTTCCATACCTCTCCAACGGGAGCTGATCTACCAATTTTATTACAAAATGTTTGCCAGCTTTGTCTTATTGCATTATGTATAGTTTTCTTCACCTTAGCTTGAATAAGTATAAAGTAACGTTAAACGTTTAATTAGACCGATGCTAGCGAAATCACGTTCAGTGTATGTGGGAATACAAAATTTCTGCATTTCCCCTCGAGCAACAGACCTGTAAATTGTGTCATTTGCTCACTATTGGTGTTAACCCTTTGAGCGGTACGGTCCCACATATGGGATTCTTATTGCTGTGCCCCAGGGAGTACGGTCCCACATATGGGATTTAGAACGTTCGCAACTGCCAAATTCAAACTGCGTTTTCGCGCGCTGGCTGGCGCTGAGCCAGAGAGAGAAGCGCGCTGCGCTTGTCATATAATTACAATTATGCAGTGTTTTCAACCACATAACGTTTATTTTAGGTTTCAGACATTCAAATACACATAAGTACTAGTAAAACAATACATTTAGAGTTTGTAAAATACACAGAGATGTCTATGGAAGCAGCAATAACAATCCATTCAAGTATAGTTTGCTGACGTGTTTGATTCATATCAGATACACACAGTGTAAGTAACGATATAATTCACTCCATTTATTTCCCAGTTCACCTGCCACCTAATTGCATGTATTTTGGGAGAAACTGGTGAATTTACGTGCTGTAATTCCGGCTGACAGGACTCTCTGAACGGCAGCGCGAACAAACATGGCGGCGCCCATCTCACGTTATAGATCACGATCCAGATCATTTATAAAGGTTTTAAAACGGCAAAATACACTAACTTACACATATTCGTGAATTGGAATTTCACGAATTTAAATAAAAGCGATATGTCTGTCATACAGCGCTATAGTGGCTGCGTTGTGTCACGTGACAATCATGACGCGTCGCCATGGAAACAATAAAGTGAACGTTCTAAAATAACGGTCGCCTAAAAAAAACTCACTCTGGGGGGTCAGATAGAATGTTTTAAACTCACCAGTGAAAGGGTAAAAGGTGTTTTTTACATGCTTGCTTTTTATGCTAGTTAAAGTTACCTTTCATTCACAAATAGATCTGATACTTTCGTCTTTAGGTCCTGACTGCCAATGAACCAGGCAATGATTCAATGAATTGCTTATAAGAAAAGATGCTCATTTGTTACTACCTAGTAGACTAAATGTTTTATTCCTTGTTGTAAAATTAACATACTTTTTATTAGCAGGTGGAGAGATAGTCTGGGCAGCACCAAGCCAACAACTATTGTGATTATGAGTAGGGATGATTATCGAGAACAGGTACGCATTTGCCTCCTGACTTGTTCAGTACTAAAAAAAACAGATATAATCTACAGGACCAACAATGCTGCTATTGGTTTTTGTAATGTTGATTCTTTCCTCTTTAGACATAACTGCATATCTTCCAAACCATCTCCAAGTGAATGGCAGCAAGGATCCAGGATCAAGAGATAATCCATCATGAGAACTGTTTCATAGGAATCAGCGAATCCTGGGTGAAAAACTAAACCTCATTATTTCACTGTCACTCAGGCACAACTATAGATTTAAATTTTAGTGGCTTGTATATTTATATTTCAGGCCTGCCTGACCATTCTGTTGCCCTGGATGTGAAGACACGCTGGAAATCTACTTCCAGATCAAAAATTAGGTGTGCACCGTTGGATTAAAACTAATTTGGAAATATAAAATAAAAATTTATAGGGGCATTCACCATACAGCATATACACAACTTTATTTAGAGATTTATAACGAGTATAAATTATTGGATTATTACAACAAAACGTGTGATTACAGTAGCTGCTGCAATGGAGCAGCTCTAATGCTAATAAATTAAAGATGATGTACCACAGAGCAAAAAATGAACAGTGAAAGTAAAGAAAACTTAAGTGTAAGTGTTAAGTGTGAATTAAGTGTAGACATAACGTCTCAGGTTACGTATGTAACCCTGGTTCCCTGAGAAGGGAACGAGACACTGCGTCCTCTAGGGGGCGCTAGGGAGGAATGCCGTCTGCATGACCCGTGTCTGAAGTCTACATACAAAAACATCAACAGAGTTGGCCGGCGACAGCCTATGACGGTACTTCCGGCGCGACTCGTCGCCGCTGGAGCAGGACGGTCACTTCTTCGTCTGAAGTTCACATCCTGAAGCATGGCCACGAGCCTAAAGGGTGCAGTGTCTCGTTCCCTTCTCAGGGAACCAGGGTTACATACGTAAACTAAGACGTTCCCTTTCGAGGAACTCGAACTGCGTCCTCTAGGGGGCGCTAGGGGGAACGGTTATACCCACGCTGAGGGGAGTGCCTGTCGTGGGAGAGACAAGCACTAAGTACCAACTCCCTAGGCCTTAAGGGAGTTGCCCCTGAGAAATAGTGACGGCTGTCAGTAAAGTATCCCCTACGGCCAGAGCCTGGGCTACATACCTAACTTACCTGTAAGGGTCGAGCGTGACCCGAGGCAGAGCCCAAGCTTGGAAACTGAAGTGTTCCTTTAAGGGGATATGGCCGAGAGCCTAGGATACCTAGGTTGGCCTGATACTCAGGAGCCACTGTAGTTCTGCACGATTCCCTCAGGAGCTGTAAAACAGAATGCAGTGGTAACTCCCTGCTCACCTCGGTGAGCGTGAATAAGGAGCACGCTGGAAATAGAGCGCGTAAACCATTCTTTTAGCCTGGCACATGCTATGGAGAGGGACCCAAGGTGACCGGGGTTTTCAACCATCTCGAGAAAGAGTACGGGCAATAGCGCGTGAATCCCTACCATAAAGGATTTTAGAATGGGCGCAAAACACCGGTGCATTCCATACCACAGCGTGGATTTGAGAAAAGTGCCCAAAGGTTCACGTGTGCACTTACCATACTTATGGATTTTAGACGTACCGTTGAGAAACGGTGAAATAAGAAGACCCTCAGGGTGAGGGGAATACTGCCGGCTTAACAAGGCTCTAAGGGGATGGCAGTAGGGGCGTATCTCACCGCCCGAGAAGGCAATGCTCAAAGCAAAACCCTCAAAGAGAGGGGAGCAAAGATGCCAAGCAGACAGCAGCCTCGGCTAGCTATCTACTACACTGCCAGGAGCCGATACACGTAACCACACAGGAGACGACAGTGTATCGAGACAGGCTTCCACTCCCTGGAAGGAGGAGCCACTGATTCGCCAGGGGGGACGAGCTCAGAGACTTCTTACATAAAGAGGGGAGCATCGTCGAGCCCTGTACAAGAGTCTTGGATGAGATCTGGTCCTGGTAAGCGGTTCCAGGGGCCCAAGGGGGGAGGCAGTAAGGGCGAACCTCAGTTGCCCGAGGGAAATGCTCAAGCAGACTCAAAAACTCCCCGAAGGGAGGGGAGCATTCTGTACCAAGCAGACAGCGGCCGCAGCTGGCTGTCTAATAATACTGCCAAAACACTTAACCACAAGGTGGCGTATCGGAGCAGGCTTCTACTCCCAAAAGACGGGAGGGACGCCTGATCCCCCCAGGGGGGACGAGCTCTAGCAAAACCCTTCCCGCAGAAAGGGGAGCATTGTCGCACCCTGCCCAGGAAGAGATACAGGGACCAGAAATGACAGGGATCCACCTCTACAAAACTGCACAGAAAGCAGTAACATCCCCAGCCCTCAGACTGTTCTGCGGGTAACCTCTCAAGGGGGCATAAGCCCTTCTCACCCCACACAGACCTATGCTTACCACCTCAAATGGAAAGCATGGGCCCTGCTCTACCAAGGCCCGCAGAACCTTGGGAGCAAGGGCCGAGAATATAGCCAAAGGCTCCTCAGAGAGTTTCCGCAGAAACAACTATGACTTGAAAGATGGTGAAACATAGCGTGATCAAGTCCACTCCTCGGAGAGGCGACCCGCTAGATCACCACATGGCATTGGAGCAGAAAACCACTGCTTAATGGCAGAAAATTAACTCCACAATTGCAACGCGCAGCATATGATCAACCCCCTCGGGAGCTGAACACGCTCCACCCACGCGCCAGATTCCCACGGGAATCAGGCGGAACGGAGCCGCCGCCGCAAATGCGTTGTTAATGCCCAAGAGGCGAACACACTCATGCAAATTCGGGTATAGAGAAGACTCAGCTCCCTCCTTTGCGAATGCATCGTGATGAGCACGTCCAGTTCCCTCACGAGCTGGACGCGCTGCTCCCGACCACACAGCCCGCGAGCTCCGTGCAAGCGACTACGAGAGCACGCCAGTCCATCGCAAGAAATAAGCACTGAATGTGATGATCGCATTCAACTCCCTCGAGAGCTGAAGGCGCAACTGGCTACTGCATACACAGCCCGCGAGCCCTGTGTAAACGGGTATGAGAGCGTGTCTGCCTCTCGCAAGCAGTAAATGCGATGATCTCATTCAACTCCCTCGAGAGCCGATATTCGCATAATCCTCACCATATAAGGACCTTATTGTCTCGCAAGAGACAAGCAGAGAGCACAATAAACTCCACAGGAGCAAAGAGCGCTTGCTCCTTACCACGCATCGTCACACGCGAGCCATACTAAAAGCATTTGGTGAGAAAAAAATGCGCTCAGTTCGAGCTTTTGGTACAGACAAAAGGTCAGTGAAGACGAAGAAGAGACCATCCTGTTCTACCGGCGTCCTTTTATACTATGGTCGCGCCGGTAGTGACACTCCAACAGCGACGAGACGCGCCGGAAGTGACGTCATAGGCTGTCGCCGGCCAACTCTGTTGATGTTTTTGTATGTAGGCTTCAGACACGGGTCACGCAGACGGCGTTCCCCCCTAGCAAACCCCTAGAGGACGCAGTTCGAGTTCCTCGAAAGGGAACTCTCATCTCATTTTCTCCCTCAACTTCAAAATCGTCCTTCATTGCTGCAGAAGTACCAACCCAGTGTTTAAAAAGTGAAACTGCAAATAAGATCAATAACCTTAAAAAAAAAAAAAAAAAAGGTAAAACAGTGATGTAGGATGATTTTGAAGTTGGAGAAGAAACTGAGATGAGTTTGAGGTTAAAAATTATAGAAATTGTAATTTTTTTTAAAGAAAATAACTGATCATTTCGCTAGATAAGACCCTTCTTCCTCGGCTGGAATCATTTAGAGCCCTTTGAAGCTGCATTTAAACTGCATTTTGGAAGTTCAAACTCGGGGGCACAAAGTTTGAAGTCCGTATTATGGAGAAAAATTCTGAAATGTTTTCCTCAAAAAAAAAAAAAACTCTTTACAACTGAAGAAAGACAGACATGAACATCTTGGATGACAAGGGGGTGAGTACATCATCAGTTTTGTGGTGAACTTCTCCTTTCACTTGAGTAAATGTACAGTAGCTAGAAAAATGTTCCATTGGAAATATTTTATAATATATGTAAACTAAAATTACTTTACTTATTGATTTCAGATTAACCATACAAGTTCCAACTTTTGGATGCCACAGATGACAAACACAGAAGCCACCCAGTCTTGTTCGCCCTTACATGTCAGACTATTTTATTTTTCTGTTTTGAGCTTGCTTGCTCTTGCTATGATTTTTCAGTGTGGTATCTGTGCGTTTATTAGTCCCTCAGTTTCTAACTATGTAAAGCACTGCTGGACCCATAGAAACATTAGTCGAACAGTTTTTCCTTGTGGGTTTCCAGAGTGTGGGAAAAGATTTTCCCCTTTTAATTCTTTTAATGTGCACTTGGCCAGAATTCACCAAGAGGAGAGGAAGCGGTCTTTTAATCGTAACATATCTGTGCAGTTGAAGTGTTCTTGGGAGTTTTGCGACAAAGAATGTGGAAACATAAAAGGTCTAGTAGCTCACCTTAAGTGTCATTTGCAAGAGGGTCTTGAAGTGACATGTCCTTATGATGGATGTGCAAAGACTTTTAAATTAATATTCTCTTTTACATCTCATTTATCGAGATGTCACAAGCAGTGTAATATTACAAACATTGCTCAAAGTCATATTTGTGACACAACAGAGTATGCTGCTGAACCTGCTGATTCTGATAATGGATCAGACATTGATAGTGAAGTCCAAACAGTGCAGCAAGACAGAGACTCTGACTTGGAGTCAGCTCAAGACAAATGCACTGAAAGCATGGCTCTTTTTTTTCTTGGCTTACAAGCAAAGCATCTTGTCCCAGCATCTACTGTCTCAGCAATTGCAAATAAAATGAAAGTACTACAGGACATACAGCATGAGTTTACTATGGATTTGTTTTCAAGAGGTCTCCAGGAACATGGTGTGCCTGACGAGGCTTTACAAAATCTAGGAAAACATGTATACGAGCAAAGCCCCATCCAGGGTGCCATACATGAAAGTAGTTGCACTTTAACCACACACCACAAAAGACTTCAGTATTACAGAAAAGAATTCAGCTTGTACTGGTATAACCAGTACAAATAGCTTTAGGCCATGACGACAAAGGCAAGGTAAAACACTTTCATTATGTTCCCATTTTAGAAAGCTTAAAGGCTATCTTGAGAAACAAAAGTGTACAGCATCAAATTCTAAATCCTGTTAATGCTGACAAGAGCATGCTATGTGATGTTGTAGATGGGCGTGTTTTAAAATCCAATGAACTGTTTGCATCTGATCCACATGCTCTACAGGTCATGTTGCTTCAAGATGCTTTTGAAGTAACTAACCCTCTAGGGTCTGCCAGGCAAAAAACACAAGGTTCTTGGAGTGTACTACACTTTAGGCAATGTCTATGTCCACAACTGATCCATTGTTGACTCAATACAGCTTGTCCTGCTTTGTTCTGAGAAGGACTGTAAGCTGTTTGGACCTGAGAGAGTTTTTGAGAATTTGATATCGGACTTGTGTGAACTTGAGTCAACTGGCGTTTGTGTTGACGGAAAAACCTTCAGAGGTAGTATTGCCTGTGTCATTGGAGACAATCTTGGGTCCCACTTTCTTGGGGGATTTAGTGAAAATTGCAGCTCTGCAGAACATTTTTGCAGATACTGCAACATTAGAAAAGAGGATTTTCAAAGAAATCCTTTTTCTACAGCCACAGAGAGAACACCAGCGAATTACAGGGAATCATTACAGGAGTTAAAAAATAACCCAGATATGCAAATGCACAATGGCATAAAGTCGAACAGCGTTTTAAACAAACTCGCACATTTTCATGTCTGTGCACCAGGGCTCCCTCCCTGCCTTGCTCATGATTTGTTCGAGGGGATAGTTGACTATGATTTGGCGATGTACTTGCAGTTTCTTGTAAAAACAAGGAAGTGGTTCTGGAATTGTGACTTTCCCTGGAGAGAGTCAGAATAAAGCTAATGTTCTACCTACCAATGGGACGAAACTAGGGGGGCATGCTGCCCAGAACTGGTGGCTGCTTCGATTCTTGCCGGTTCTGATATATGATAGGGTCAAAGATCCTAAGGATGAAGTCTGGCAACTTGTACTGCTACTTAGGCAGGTGGTTGAGCTTGTGTGTGCTCCCGCACTGTCAGAATCACAGGTTGCCTACATGAAGGTCCTCTTTGAGGAATACATAGAAACAAGGCATCTCCTTTTCCCACTTAAAAAGCTTAGACCCAAACATCATTACCTTCTTCATTATGCAGATCTCACATTACAGTTCGGACCATTGATTCACACTTGGACCATGAGGTTCGAGAGCAAAAACAGTTACTTTAAGAGGTGTGTTCGGGCAAGTAAGAACTTCAGAAACATCACAAAATCTCTTTACGAGAGGCATCAATTGCTTCAGGCATACCAAAGTACAGGCAATGTGTTCTCCCTTGAATTTGTTATGTCCGACTCTACAAGATTTTTATTGAGTTGTATGATAGTCAGTTTAAGGGTGCTTTTAAACAGTTTGATCTCTCAGCATCAAATGCGGTAGTGACAGACCAAATTACTGTACAGGGCACATGCTATACTAATGACATGCTTGTCATTTTGAGCTGTGAAGTTGGGCAGTTGATTCTTGGGCTGATTGCATGCATTGTAGTGAAACAACAAAAGACTGTGCATCTTGTTCTTAGACAGAAAAGAGCAAGCCTTGATCCAGATCTTGGTGATTTTGAAGTAGAGAGTGAAGGTGGTACTTTTATTTGCAAAAAACTTGATGAGCTTCTTGACTACATCCCACTTAGACCATACCAGAGAGGTGGCAGACTGCTGGTCGCTCTTAAACACAATCCACCATGGAGCATGTAAGGGAGAAGATCAGAAGCACACTGCCGTCATTAGGAGAAGATAAACTGGATGCTATTATCACAAAGTTGACAGACCTTGGAGTCATAAATGTTGATGACTGCACATTTTTAACAGAAGCAGATTTGGATAAGATATTGTCACCAATACAGTCTAGACGTCTGGTCAATGCCTTCAGCTCAGGTATGTCTCTCTCTTTCTTTCTCTCTCTCTCTCGCCATTTTTAGTATTTACTGCGTTTAGTATTTGTGGTTGTGTCCTGTGTTCCAGACGTTTCTAGTTTTACTGAGCATCTGGTGGGGACATCAACTGTGATGCCAAATGTGACGCATCCAGAGAAGTTTCTAATCCCATGGCAGAAGTTCCCAGTTAAATTGATGAACGCACTGAAGGATAAGAGGAGACCACTACCGAAAGATAGAAGACACATGATCAGGATCATCATGCAAGACTGATGCCAGACCAGGCAGAAGCAAGTTGAAACAGGTTGCACAACAACTGGTTGAGAGATACCCTAATTCCTTCTTGGATAAATGTGGCAAAAATATAGTGGGTCAAGGATTTGCCTCCCTTGTTATGCAGATGGAAAACCGAGCTGGAATGTCAAAATGCTCTTTGCACATCCTATACAGGTAGGCCAAAGAAAAAATGCAAATTATCTTACCGTTATGGCTATAGTCAGTGGCAACCTGAGTCACCGAATGACTTTGACATTCATGAGAAAAAAAAAAGAAGCTGCAAGATGCTTCTAAGGGCTACAAACCCATTAAGACTCCTCCAAGGCCTTATGGAGTACCTTGGAGAGGAACCAAAGCTGCTGCTAATAAACAATGACGTAAGCACACAGCATAAATGACCTTATTTGTTTTTGTTTACTAGGTGGGGAAAGTAGAGATACAGTGATGTTACCACTGCCAGTAAAGGGTCATATGCATTAAAGGGAAATTCACAGCAAAGCTAAATTTCACTCATTTATTAGGTTCTGATTCAGCCCAACAAATAGGTCTATGCAGCAGGAAATATTGTCTTCCAGAATTCTGTATTTACTGAACCTAGCAATCCCAATCTTAAGAGTTTATTTACCCTCTGCTCATTTTGTCTTGACCTCTCACAGGATGCCGTGCCAGATCTGCCAAGCATGCCATGTATCATTGTTGTGGGTAAGGATATGCATGTTTACTCTTAAACATTGTGAAATGTTGCAATTATTTTCCTTTTATTACAGAATACTGTCATTGTTTACATGTTTTGCAGATGAAGGAAGATACAAAGTATCAGTGGACGAAGTCATCATAAATCAAAACATCAGCTGTCCTCTGGTTGCTGTCAGCTATATGTTCAGCCTTTTCTGTGTGCTGAACATCATGTACCCCAAGGGAGCAGCCCTGACTTTGGAGTTTTTCCAGAGGTATATTTCAACAATGTTCCTTGTCCAGTGTAAAGTATACTTAGTTTTGCTGTGCAAAGTGACATTATATATATATATATATATATATATATATATATCAAATGGGGTTGTGTGCACTTTGCAGGTCCAGTTTGGAGAAGATGTGAGCTCCACATAGTTCCTTGAGAACAGCCGGAACTAGAGATGAAGGATACGGGTACTTGACGGTTTGTGAATTCAGGGTCTGGTAGTTGATGCATGGTCTTAAGCCTCCATCCTTTTTGCTTACAAAGAAAGATAAAGCTTTGTTGGAGAGCCTCTTGAATATATTTCTCCATAGCAGCTTGCTGCGGGATGGATAGCAGGCATACTCTACCCTTCGTGAGTTTCGCTCCAGGCAGCAGGTCGATGACACAGTCCCATGGCAGACCCTACTATGTGGTAGTAACTTGGTGGTGGCCTGCTTACTGAAGACGTCCTGGGAGTGAGGTTTTCTTTTCTGTTGCAGGCAATTCAACATATCTACTGAGATGAAGGATCCCCAAGGATCCTTAAGTTGATGAGGGATTGTGCTGAAATGTAACAAATGAGACAGGTAAGGAGAAGGTGACCGCTCGCTCCACAATACAGACAGAGGCCAGAATTGATTTTTCTATTATGATCTGTGCAGGTTTGGTGGTCTGAGATCTGTATGGGCTCTGGTGCTGGAGCTGGTGATGTGAAATGTTGAGAAATGCGAATAGCTTTTAAGATGAAGGTCTCAAGCCCCACAGTGTTATCATAGATCAGCATCTGTTGGCGTATGCGGGAATTCAGCCCTTGCCTGAAGGCAGTGAGGAGAGCGGTCTCATTCCAACCACTCAAGGCAGAGCAAAATTGAACTGAATACTCCCACACCAAACTTCCGCCCTGACGAAGCCAGAACAAACAATCCTGAACAGACAGCTCTGACACAGCCTGGCTGAAGACCTCTTTAAAGTGGTTTGTGAAAGCATCGAGCGTTTGTGTTACTAGACTGTTAACATTCCAAAGGGACTCCGCCCACTGCAGTGCGCATCCTGTCAGAAGGGTAATTATGAAGGCAATCTTAGATAATATGGAGGGGAAGGTTTGGGCCTGCATTTTGAAGAATACTGCAATATAAAGCCACTACAATCCATCGCCTCTCCAGAGAATGTAGCAGGCCAGGCCACGGGAATAGCGGGGGCAGATGCAGCGGTGGTGACAGGGGCAAGTGCAGTGTTAATGCCTTGAATGAAGTCCGCGATGGTGAGTGGGTTTGGCGGTTGAGGATCCATGCTGTTGAAATCCATTCTCTGTCTGGTCTGGCACAAAACAGAAGGAGACCACAAGACAAGTATCAGGTAAGTAATATGAAGTTTATTTAACAACAGGAAAACCGATGTAGAGGAAAAGAGAGTCAGCAGGTGAGCATCAACCTTTACTGGAGTAGGTGACAACTTAGCTTGGTGAGCAGAAGGCGAGTCATGTAAGTCGGTGGTAGCAACATTAAAAGCAGACAAAGGTAAGTAAGGAGTGAAGGGGGCTTTATACTGGTCTTTATTGTGTGGCAACAGGTGCAGGGAATTAGAACTCAGGTGACTGTGAGGTTTCTCTGACCGTAGGAACAGTAATTAATTTATTAAATCTATATCAAAAAAGCATCTTAATGTGGTGTTTTGTCAAATGTCAGATCAAGTTTACTAAGTGACCTTTAGTAATAGGGTTGGGTATTGAGAAACGGTTCCAAATTTCCAAGAACCGGGTGTTCGAAAAGATGCATGCATTTCGGTTCTGCTTAACGAGTCCTGCTTTCACATTTAAATGTGATTTGGAAGTTTAAAATCAAACAATTCAAACAAAAGGAGGGGAGAGAACGGGAGAGATGTGTGCAGTGTACACATATGAAGCGCGAGCACTGTGAACAGCGGTCCTGGGTTCCCGTCCTGTGTCTGTTCTTGAACCGTTCCGTGCATTTCCACTGTAGAAAAGTTCGTTCTGAGCCAGATCTGATATTTCTTTCACATTTACCGCCCAATATGCACAAAAATATGTTAGTATATCATCATAAACTCAACCGTTTTTAAAGTGAAAGTGAACAGATGAGAGAGGGATTTTTTATCCGTGTGCATTTGGTGTTAAAGGAGAAGTGAATTTCCAGGACAAAAATTTACAGACAAGTACTCACCCCCCTTGTCATCCAAGATGTTCATGTCTTTCTTTCTTCAGTTGTAAATAAATTGTTTTTTGAGGAAAACATTTCAGGATTTTTCTCCATATAATGGACTGATATGGTGCCCCGAGTTTGGGCATCCAAAATGATAAGGGTCTTATCTAGAGAAACGATTGGTTATTTTAATAATAATAATAAAAAAAAAAAAAACAATTTAAGTACCTTTTAATCTCAAATGCTCGTCTTGTCTTGCTCTGCCTGAACTCTGTGTACTCTGACTCAAGACAGTTAGGGTATGACAAAAAACTCCAATCATATTTTGTCCCTCAACTTCAAAAATGATTTCAAAATCATCCTACATTGCTGCAGAAGTTCCAACCCAGTCTTTGCAAAGTGAACATGCAAAGATGATCAAACACCCTTAACAAAAAAGATAAAATGATTTCGAAGTTTTAGGGAGAATATGAGATGGGAGTTTTTCGATATACCCTAACTGTCATGTACTGGAAAAAAACAGTTCAGGCAGAGCAAGACAAGGAGAGCATTTGACATTAAAAAGTATATAAATTGTATTATTTTTATGAGAATAACCGATCGTCTGCTAGATAAGACCCTTCTTCCATTTAAAAATGCATTTGGGGTTGTTTAAAGACGTATTTAAAACTACATTTTGGAAGTTCAAACTTAAGCGCACCATAGAAGTCCACGATATGGAAAAAAAAGTCCTGAAATGTTTTTCTCAAAAAAGCATGATTTCTTTACATCTGAAGAAAGAAAGACATGACCATCTTGGATGACAAGGGGGTGAGTACATTACCTGTACATTTTTGTTCTAGAAGTGGACTTAACTTCTAAAGAGACAGCAGCCAAATAAACATGCTGCCTGTCATTAATGGTAATTATTATTCACTGATCTTGACTGAATATCTTTCATAACTTTGAGGATTAATATATATTTTATTAATTAAAAGAAAACTATGTAGTGTTTTAAACTTTTGATTTAAATTTCTGTACCTGTAATTTTCTTACTTGTCTTTAACAATTTAATGTTAAAAATGTATGTTATTCTAGTTGTTTTTGCTGTGGTATTCTTTTATTTATTTTTTTGTTAAAATCATAACCAATTTGTTCCACTTAGGCCAGTTTAGTTCCAACCCTAATCAAACACACCTAATCAATGTCTTCAGGATACAGGCTGAACTAGGAATAGTTAAGAATCAGAATCGATAAAATTCAAATGATACCCAACCCTGTTTAGGAATCATCATTAAAACAGCAGCTAAAAGGCTCCCAGAAAACTTTATTACACACTTGGTTAAACTTTATGTACATTTTCATAACAATAAATTTAAACTTGAATAAGTTTTCTTATTTAATTACTTTAAGTGATTCCACTTAATCTGCAATAATCTGTAAAATTTCTTCTTTAATGAATTACAACCATTTAATATATTGTATTTGTTTTACAGCCATTGAAGTAGCATCTGGAGAGGATGACAGGATACAACATGGCAGCTGTAGAGAGACGTCCTGTAGGGTTTTATTATAGCACTGGTGTTCTGATGCAGTAGTGATCCAATGGCTTTTGAGAATGATCCCTCTGGCTTCAGTGGTTGGATTCTGCATTAACAATGTTCTGTTTTCATATGACCAGCATACCCTCATAAATACACATTAGACAGACAACACACCCATGAGCAGGACCCAGACCTTTCTACATCAACATGAGAGTTGCCATTTTCTCTGGATGCCTTTTGTAAAGGTACCTTTTTGTGTATTTTCAGTTTAAACAAGGATTGTAATTTCGAAACCTCCTGTTGATCCAAACAGTTTTAACTTACAAGGGTTTACTCAGCATGGCCATCTTTTATAGGCTCTGTTATGTCTTAGTTTTATGTCTAAAATGTACAATAATTTTGTCCTTTCGAAACCTCATGTTGATCTGCAATCTATTCCAGAACGGTTGTATTTTCATTTGACCCATGAAATTGGTCATTTTCATATTTACATGTTCATATCCCAACTGTTAAGGATGTTATGAAATTTCATGTTAATAATTTTTTTGGGTGTTTCAGTTATGTGAAACTCTGTAATGGGCCACTTTGATCCAAACAAGTTACTCATCTAAAACAATGATTTTAAAATCTTTTTTGAGGGATATCCTGTGATCTATAATATAATAAATAATCTACATGCCCATGAGTAGGACCCTGACATTTCTACATCAACATGTCAGTTGCCATTCTCTCTTGATGCCTTTTTAAATGTACTCAGTTTTCTTACCTTTTTTTTGCCTTTTTGTGTAACAGTTTATCCTTACAAAGGTTTACTCAACATAATCCTCCGTATAGGCTCTGTTATGTTCTATGCCTAAAATGTACAATAATATTGTACTTTTGAAACCTTATCTGCAATCTATTCCAGAACTGTTGTATTTTCATTTGACCCATGAAATTGGTCATTTTACATGTTCATATCCCAACTGTTAAGGATGTTATGAAGTTTCATGTTGTTTTTATTGATTGTTTTTTTTTCAATGGGTGTTTCAGTTATGTGAAACTCTGTAATGGGCTATTCTCCTCTGATCCAAACTCTCTCATCTAAAACAATGAAGTCCTTTTTAAGGCATACAATTTGGGCCTTTTTGAGGCAAGTTAATAAAAAAAAATCAGTTTTTCTCTTAGAAGATTTGTTTGTTTGTTTGTTTGTTTGTTTGTTTGTTTTAAGAGTCACTGGTTCTCCGTTAACTACAGATAAATGTCATTTTTTTGTAATTGTTTAGTTTCTTTTTAATTACAGGACAAAGTGTGGGTAATTAATTATTTTATGGATTTAGTTTATATACTGTACGGGTGCAATACCCAATTCAATAACAGATTCCCCATTAAATAATAGTAAATGTAATGTATTTTTATTGTAGATATACCATTAAAAGAGCCTTTTTTTTTTACTACAGAAGCACCACTAAAACACAGGGAAAAGTCCTGTTTTTTTTTACTGTGGGCAGACTGTCAATTAACAGAAAAAGTTTGTTTTTTAATTACGGTACAAGTCCAGGTAATGAGCTGCCAGTCATTTGACCTCTGTCTTCCTCTGTCTGTAAGAAAACAATGAATCACAGAAGGTTAAAGCGAGAAATAAAAAGCATAGTTTACAGCTACAGAAGAAACAAAACAAAAAAAAAAATCAATCAATCAGTGATGAGAAATGCTTATTTCCAATAGGAAAGATTTTAGTATAGTATAGTATAGTATCTCACCTCAGTGTTGTCCTTTCTCAGTAGCTTGTCTTGTTTGTTTTTCTCCATGTCTGTGTTGACTAAACATTCACACACAAAATTAAACACTAATTTTGCACAGCAAAGATGATGTTTCCTCACTATAGTATCTGTAGGTAATACTTGCCCTTTTTGGAGCTCCTGCGGAGATAGCGAATCACACCAACAACACCAACAGCTGCAAAAATCAGCAGAACAGGTACACATATTCCTACTACAGCAGATGGAGACCGACCTGAATCTGGAACAAATAAAGCCAGTCTTTAGTGTGAGTGAACATATCAGACTATTCTACAACAAACACTCAGATATCAGGCGGTGTAAGAGTAAATCTAAATCTTATTCAGTTTGAAGTAGAATAGTTTTGTACAGTGATAGCAAAAAGTATCGTCAGCAAAGTAAAGAGTCATCAAGGAACTGAAATAAAGAGATTACAGTAGCATCTTCCTTTATATTCCATTGTAAGGGTGTTTTTACTGCCAAATGCCAGAATGACTAAATTTTACTTACCAGTGACAGTAACTTTAAAGCTCTTTATATTCTCTCTGCTGCTGCTGCTGCTGCTGCTGCTGCTGCTGCTGCGACGATGACGGCTGTTGTTGCTGGTGACCTGTTTATATTGTCCAGAGTCTGTGGTTCTGGTGTTCATGATGGTCAGAGATCCAGTCTGATGATCCAGCTTCAGTCTGCCTCTGAATCTCTCATCACACTGACCATCTGTACAGATCTTACTTGTATCTCCAGTGATTTCAGCAATGAGAGTGCCATTAAAATACCATGTCATGCCATCATTTGGGTTTTTTCCTTCAGGAGTATCTAAAATTACAGATTCTCCCTGCTTCACCGACTTCACAGCTGAAACACAAACCAACAGTTACTTGAAGTATTTTGGGGAAAACAAACTCCTCAACAAAACAGCAGAAAATAATTGTTTATCAGTTCTTTCTTGACTTTCAGTGTGTAGCGCAACTTGTAGAATGAGAGCAGAGACACTGAGAACCATCTCATACTGTATAGTTGAAGCTGTTAACTTTATTAACATACAGATCATAGCTGTTACAACAGGAGCAACTACATTTAAATTAGGGGTGGTAAACTATTATGCGATAAAAGATTTGCGTTTAGGACGTTCAGTGTTCATTCCGACTCTGTTGAACCCAAGGTACAATTCCAAGGGCACTGATTAGATGATTCTACCAATATATAACTAAAATTCTGTTAATTAGCACGCTGCTGTTACAACCACACTCAGAGTAATACCCACAAGACTATTGTCTGTGTTAATCAGCCTGACAATGGAAAGACAGTTTAGATTTACTTTATACTGTTCTGATACAGCTTAAGGCAAAAAGAAAAAGCAGCTCAAATTGTAAATGCTTCTAAAAACAAGTTAATAATATGATATTATGTCATTAAACATACAAAATCTGCATTTAAACATTTGTTAATTGACTCACCAAGAACAGAAACAAGGAAGATTGTTTCTTTGCCATCGGCAATCAGTAGTCGATAAAGTCCAGAGTCTGTGGTTCTGGTGTTCATGATGGTCAGAGATCCAGTCTGATGATCCAACTTCAGTCTGTCTCTGAATTTCACATTACCATCATTACACTGAACATCTGTACAGGTCTTACTCGGATCTCCGTTGATGTGAGCGATGAGAATGTCATTAAAATACCATCTGATTCTGTCGTCTTTTTTTTTGGAAACATCAGTGTGTAGAGGGACTGAATTCCCCTCCATCACAGACACAGACTTTTTTTCTGTAAAAAAAAAAAAAAAAAAAAAAAAAAAAAAGATTCTTTTCACTTCAGATCATAAAGATCAATGAATATTCAAAATATAATAATGACTAATGTAAAGATATAGCATAAGATTTGCACATTCATTCATCAAACAAATATGAGTCGACCCTAATCAGTACCTAAATGTAAATGCTGCAACAACTAGAAGCTTATTGAGGGAAAACTCTTAGTTAATAGTGAATGTGTTCCCTGATCTAAAATGTTACCAAATACATAGGCTATAGGCCCATATGTATGCAAGATTAATCATTAAAAGATTGGGAGTAACTTCATTTAAATGATGGGTGGTAAACTATTATACGATAAAAGGTTCAAGTTTAGGATGTTCAGTGTTCATTCCGACTTTGTTGAACCCAAGGTACAATTCCAAGGGCCCTGATTAGATGATTCTAAAATTATGTTAATTAGCACACTGCCTTTACAACCACACTCAGAGTAATACCCACAAGACTACTGTCTGTGTTAATCAGCCTGACAATGGAAAGACAATTTAGATTTACTTTATACTGTTCTGATACAGCTTAAGGCATAAAGAAAAAGCAGCTCTAATTGTAAACTAATTAATAATATGATATTATGTCATTAAACATACAAAATCTGCATTTAAATATTTGTTAATTGACTCACCAAGAACAGAAACATGGAAGATTATTTCTTTGCCTCTGGCGATCAGTAGTTTATAAAGTCCAGAGTCTGTGGATGTGATGTTTGTGATGGTCAGAGATCCAGTCTGATGATCCAGCTTCAGTCTGTCTCTGAATTTCTCATTACCATCATTACACTGAACATCTGTACAGGTCTTACTGGGATCTCCGTTGATGTGAGCGATGAGAGTGTCATTAAAATACCATCTGATTCTGTCGTCTTTTTTTTTTGTAATATCAGTGTGTAGAGGGACTGAATCTCCCTTCATCACAGACACAGACTTTTTTTCTGTTAAACAAACAAACAAAAAAGATAATAACCCCTCAGACGACTTCAGATGATGCCAACCCTGAAACAACATACAGCACTACTGAACTATTTTTCTAATTTATGGTTTTCTTGTCTGTTTGATAATGTCATTAATTGATCTTTACTATACATCTCTGCCATATGTACATCAACTTGACATAGTCAACACTAGTAAGCTACTACATATATTATTAGTAATATATGTAGTAATTTGGTGTAAAGTTGCTTTGTAACGATATGTATCGTGAAAAGCGCTATACAAATAAATTTGATTTGATTTGATTTGATAATCTTTTCACTTCAGATCATAAAGATCAAGGACTATTCAAAATGTAATACATGACACATGTAAAGTCAATAGCTAAATGTAACTACTGCAACAACTACCTTACTATCAATAATCATCAAATTAGAAGCTTATTGAGGGAAAACTCTTAGTTTTTAGTGAATATATTCCCTGATCTAAAATGTTTCCAAATACATAGACTATAGGCCCATATATATACGCAGGATTAATCATTAAAAGATTGTTATCTTGATTCAAATGGACACAGTCTTATTCCTTTATGACAATGGTTATGCAATGTCTATTAAACCTTTGAAATTACTGTATTGTTTTGAATATAAGACAATGTTTTGTATATATCTGGAAAAAAGAGGTCATCTTAAATTCAGGGTCTAGTTTTTCATGGCAACACCCGCAACAATGGGTCACACCCTATACATGTAAAATTTATGTGCCCCCCAGGATTGAAGAGACCCACTATTGTTGTGCTACTGTGTTCTGCCATCTATCCCAGAGTTTCTCAACTGGTGGATCAAAAGTAAGTATGAATGTGCAACATCATAGCTATGTTGGTAAATTATGAGATTACCAATAAATTACTTAACTGGGAAATGGTTTACTGTTTTTAGGGATGAGATCATGAAAAGACAAGTTTTAGTCTTCAAAAACCCTTTTTCCAAAAGCATTCCAGGCTGGAATACTTTAGGTGTTTCCTTTATTAATGGTCTGTTGTAATGCTCTCATCTTACTGGATAGTAAGCTCAGTGATGATGACTTTCTTATCCTCAGCTGACCACATGTCGGTGTCTAGCCAGATATTGGTTGTTTTTATTTATCTTGTGAAGACCAGCTGCTTTCTGAAGTCCACCAACATTTGCCACTCTATTCTGGGATTGAAGAAGGTGTTTCTTTCTTGTGCCGGTATCCGGTGGATGTCGCCGGATCTGACAAAAGATTATAGTGTAGCCTTTGGCATCTCAGGCCAAGAGGATGGAGACTTTGGCACTCCTTACCAAAGGGTCCTGGGAGTCCTTTATCTCCAGAATGAGGCACACTTTCTCTTGGTTGTATCCTAGCGAGCTGGACTTAATAGAGAGCTCAAGCATATTCTGTCTGATACTGATCTTGGCTTTTTAATGACCTCAACCTGGTGGTACCAAATGGCTGGGCATGGCATGTATCCTGGACACCTGAGCTGTATGGATCATTATTTGTCACTGTACTGGTTTTTAATGTACTTTTTAAGCTCTTATCCAGCACAGTTTGGCCGTGCATTAACCCTTTCACACGTGAGCTTAAAATATTCTAGCTGAGCCCGCAGAGTGAGTTTTTTTAGGCGACCGTTATTTAGAACGTATAGCCTTATTGATTCCATGGCGACGCGTCGTGTTTGTCACGTGACAAAACGCAGCCACAATAGCGCTATATCACTTTTATATAGTTTTTCCCTTTTTATTATTAATATTCACAAACGTGTATTATGAAATATCTGATATTCAGATTCTGAAATATGTGCAAGTAAATGTATTTGGAGATTTAAACACTTTAATAATGAGACGCAAATTCATCCTCTCCTCACGAAAAACATGAAAGCAAGACTCTGATGAGCTTGGAGAAGAGCAGAGTAAACTTTATAGTTACTTACACAATGTGCATATGATATCAATAAAACATGTCGTCAGATAACATTTGTAAGGATCATACCGCTTCCATAGACATCGGCGTGTATTTTGCTAACTATAAATGCATCGTTTGACTAGGACGTATGTGTATGTAAATGTCTGGAACCTAAAATAAGCATTATATGGTTGAAAACACGGAATAGTTGCGATA
>JAHKKF010510108.1:0-18299 GCA_019740295.1 Labeo calbasu | reverse complement strand
TAAAGTCTACCAGGGGTGGGATGGGTTTGGGGTGGGTTCTTAATTTGCACAAGTGATTTTTGCTTTATATTACTGTTATTTGAAGAAAATCCAATAAAAAGTTGTTAACAAAAAAAATCTTGAACTGTCTTCTCAATGAACTTTCTACACTTACTTAAGACATGTCCTGTTCTTTTACAAAACACGCATGATGAGATGGTGCTTTGTGCTACGTTTGTGTACAGTGTCTTTGCTTGAATGGTTTGGTTTCTTGAATATTTTGGTTTCCTGCTCTCCACACTCCTAAGTGCCTGTACTGAAGATATAGGATCACAAGCGAGATCAGCTTCCTTTGATAGAAAGACTACAAACTCTTTGAATTGCGGGTAACCAGCATGTGCTTCACGGGCTTTCATGACTTTGCGGTTCCATCTGGACACTTACCAATGTGGCAACTTCTGCAGAATTTTTTGATTCTCGTTGCAGTCGTTGAGAACTTCCAGTGTCTTCAGGTGGGGCATTGCGGCCTCACAGCTCTTGAGGAAATCTGTAAATTCTCTTAGTTCACAACCATCTTTAGAACTTATTTTTGGCCATCCATGCAGCTTGTCTCTGAAGGACTTTCCAATTATGAATGGGTCTCCATAACATTTCTCCAGCAGCTGCCAAGCAGAGTCGTATGCGGCTTCAGTACCTAGTAAGAAGAATCCTTTAACAGTCTTCTTTGCAGCACCACCTAAATACTTTAAGTAATATAGTTTCTCATTCTTTTGAATATTCTTCCTATCAATTAATGTTTCGAAAGATAGACGCCAGTCTTTGAACTTTAGAGGGTCTCCAGTAAACAATGCAGGCTCTGGCATTGGAAGACGGTTAGCACTCACAGCTTCTGCTAATGCGCTGACCAGATCGGGACTGTTTTGCAATTGAGGCATAAACACTGAAGCTGAAGGAATTTGAGATGCCTGTTGCAGAGATTGGACATTATGAACTTGACTTGTAACTGGTAAGGATTGAGGAATGAATGGAGGACTTGAGGCTTGGAGCACTCGGGTCGTTGTTGGCAGAGACTGAGGAATAAAGGGAGGGCTTGAGGCTTGGAGCACTTGGGGCTTGGCTGGCAAAGACTGAGGTATAAACTGAGGACTTGTGAAAGGAGGAACTTGAAAGTCTTCAGCTGATTCAGCATCATGCAGCGAATCAATTGCATCAAAATTTCCGTCCACTTGATCATAGACCTTTACTCGAGCTCTAGCGGCATTCAGCTTCTTCACTTCTTCTAAGCATTCAAGCTTTCTTCGTTTGTCCTGCATTGCTTGTTGTCTAGCCAGGTCCTCAAATTCAAATTGTGCTAAACGTTGTCTACTTTCGACCTCTAACCTTTGAAGTTCTGATGCTTCCCTTTCTTGCTCCTCCAACACTACCAAAACTTCCTGAGAGGCAGCAGCTTCAGCCACAGCTTCGTTTCTTTTGACTGAATGGATGCTTCATCCGACAATATTTCCTTGCCTAATTTTGCATGATACTTCCATTTCTCGTAGATCATTCTGTACTGCCGTTGTACACCCTTTAACTTTGTTTCTTGAAGTTCTCTTGCCTTTTCCGTTAGAGTTCTGACTCTTCTGACTTCTCCGCAGCCCTCCTTCTTCCACAGGTTTGGAATCTGTAACTTCAGGTATGGCAGATGATTTGACTTGTTTACTGTTAGCCTCTGTGCGTGTGTCAGACATGTTGAGATATCTTGAATGACTGTACAATTATATGCAACTAATGAGCTTAAATTAGACCTTTTAGTCTGTGTGTAAACGTAAGCTTCTGTATGTTTAAATGTGAATAGTCAGAAAGCTGATAACTGTATGAACTGTGTAGGAAATCGTTCAAAATACAGACATCATTACTGTATGCAAAACTGTATAAACGTTTAAACTTTTTAGCTAAACTTCAAAATGACTTAAATTTCAAAATAAGTAAACATGTAATTGTAAATGGCAGTGTATAATGTAATACACAAAACCTTAACTTCATAGAGTATAAACTGAATTAATTAATAAGTCATTTATCCTTGCATAAGGTTTTCACATTAATAGAGTTACCTTTTAGACTTCACTTGAATTATGTTTTGTTACTTCTTATAAACACAAGCCACAAACACAAATAATCTCAATTTCCTTTGCGATAATCCCCTTTTACACTTTCAGACCTTTAACAAATAAGCATCAGCACATTAAATTCGTCCTCAAACCATGTAGGCTGTGCACAGTAAGCAGGGAAATTAGATTTAAGTCCTTGTTGCAATTTTCAAGTTCAATCACTTCCCTAGCCACCTTAACTTCACGGTTGTGGCAGAGCACCTTCTGATTTTAGCTTGAAATGTTGCACTTTCAACTTTCAACTCTTGAGGGTCTAATCACCGTTGCTTGCGATCTTTATGCCGACAATGTTTTATGGATTGTGCTTATCTGATGCGCTGTATCCTCTTCAAGTCGTCACTCGCGACTGTCTCGTTGTCTCTCCTACCCGCGTCGAGCAGGCGAGTTCTCACTGTAGCTCTCTTCACGACAACACAGACGCAGGTTGGTTCTTTAGAACGGGCGTTTTATTCTTGGGTTTACACTTAATGTAGCATGTTAAAAGTAGACGCGGTCCCGGACCTCCCATAAGCATTAAGGGACCCCCCATAACACCCAAAAATATATATTTGAGGGGTCCCCTGGTTTTTCAATAAGAATATAATACTTCCAACATAAAACTAGTGAAAATGAAAACGAAATGAAAAGATTCGATTGCTGTATTAAATTTAGACCTGCTCACGTTCAATCATATTTTATTTTTACGCGTTTTTATAGCGTTGCGCATTATAACCAATCACACACGACTCTGCTGAGTTTAAAATGCAATGGCCAATCAGAGGCCTTCAGAACAGTCATTGCTGAAACCTGGAGTTTTGTTCAGATCTCTCATTATAAGCAAAGAAGTGCAGATGTACGAAGTAAGAGATTCATTTATCATACAGTGTATGGACAGCTTCATTGATTATAAGAGGAGTTAGGAGTGCTTAAACACTAGCTAGACTGACTGCTCATTGAGTGCCTTCTTTCACTGCATGATTCAGTCTAATAAAATGCATTTTTTTCAAAATTCAGGATATGGGGGCAGAATTCTTTTCTTTTTGCAGAATATTTCGCCAACAAAAATCATTCCAAACACAGCCACTGCACTGTTTTGCGTCTCTAAACAACATAACGGTGTTTCGTTCCTGAATGAATCAACCGTCTAAATTATTCGTTTCAATCGCAATGACTCACTTATTAACTGTGACTTACAGTTATTAACTTGACACCTACTGGCAGTTGTAATTCCACATTTAAATTACCTTTTCATTTTTTAAAAAATAATTTGAAATATCAGCATTCAACGTTTTAGAATTAAAGTATTAAAACAGTTTTCATGCATTTGTAACTGTAGGTTAAATGCATTCATGTCATGCATTAAACAGTGGGTAAATACATCGAAATGCCACTTCAGATGCAGTGTTTGTGTTTCCTCTGTATTGAAAAGATGAATTTTGTTGATAATGATTTTATTTGTGTGATAACAGCCTAAAATGTCTTATTATTCTAAGTGACTTTATTGATTAAATATAAGAATTTGATAATAAAAGATAATGCACACTTTCAGAAAAAAGAATGGCTTTATAACGGTAAAAAAAATGCCCCCAAAAGGTAAAAATCACTTTAAAATTGTTTGAAAATATTAATTTCCTCGGTTAGATATTTAATTCTTCTTTGCGTAGTGACTGTTTGGTACACCTAATTCACTGATCATCATAAAATAAGCTTTTATCTTAGAATTGGGTTTTCTCAGTGATAACAAGGACAAGACAAACATATTAATCATATTTGAATAAGGGTTTTTTTTTTTTTTTTGGGGGGGGTGGTCTGGTCAGGGGGACCCCCCAGGAACTTTGACACAATTCAAACACTGATCGTAAGGGAGTGTTGAATCTGCTGAGGTTTTTCATGCACCTGTGATTCTACTACCTCAGAAGCACCTTCTTTCATATTTCAAGTTTCATTGTTTTTTTGATGGACTACAAAAACAGTGGAAAGACTATATTGAAACTTAGCCACAAAGATAATTTTGTGTGTTTGTTTGTTTTGTTGGACTTTAGGCTGTTGAAAATGTGAATGTGAATCAAAGAGATTGAATTTGAACTTGAACCAAAGTACGTTTTCTGTTTGATTCCATACTGATTGTTGAAAATATCACTGTGAAACTGTGAAAAGTTGCATCTGAACCTAAAACACAGAATGTGAAGGTTTTTTTTCCCCCCTCTTTCTTTTCTCTGTTTATTTGGGGTTTTTTCTGTTCAACTTTGAAACTGAACTTATTTGGTGTGGGAACTTCAATTTATTCAAATTAATTCAAATTATTTTTGTACTGGTGGCTAAATTAGCTATTCTGGGCAGAAAAAATAGAAGACAAGATTTAGCTTGTCTGGCACCCAAACTATCAGATCAAATTGTTAATTTGTCTATTTATTTATATATAGTTAATAGTAATTTGTTAATATACTGATAGAAATGTTCTTAGCGCCCGTCAATGCTACATAACAAACAGGGACTTGAATCTATAAAGAGAAAATTTTAGGATTTTTTTTATTTCCAGTGGTTACATTTGAAACTTATCTGTGGTTGTAATTGTTAACTGGCGAACTTTGAAGCTTGTGAAAACAAAACGAAGAATTGTAATCAAACTGTGATGTCAATTGTTGTGTTTTGGGAAAAAGTGTTGAAGTGAAGTGTATATAGTAACCTCTGTCATTTGTACTGTTTTGGAAACAGAATTGTAGCAATTCAGGGGGTTAGCTGCAAGGTAACGATTGTGATTTTGTGTTTGGTTTGTGGGTGAAATTGAATGCTAGTTCCACTTATATATGGATATGGAAGTTCTAGATGTGGCAACTCCAACCTGGCCAATTGCACCACGCCCCAAGTTTACCCCTGGACCTCCTTCACTTCATGGTCCCAATATTCCATACACTCGCACGCCGTCCAGCACTATCTATCCAGGACCCCATGTTCACTGCTGGCAGCACTCCAGTGCAAACCCTTATGTGGCAACAGAGACCAGGCCCCATGCAGCTATTCACATCAACTGACCTCACCTCTCCCTCTTCAGTTACACAGCAGGATTTGCCCTGTGTACTTCCAACTCCTGGGAGAGAAATACATCACCTTACTTTACAAGTTCAAGGTAACTGGGAAACACTCATGGACTTCATTAAAAAACAAGAGAAAGCAGTTTGTGAACTTACCCAGGAGGTGAAAGCAACTTCTTCTCTGCACTGTCACCAAGTTACCCACCTTGCCAACAAAATGAAAGACAACCAGCAGCAAGTTCTCACACTTTTGGCTACGAACAAAAAACAAGATGAGGCTGAAACTGATCAACCAACCAAAGCCATCAAACTCATGATTTCAGGTGAACTTCAAAGAGTGGAATCTACCTTTGTCACTGAAGTGTCACTTTTTAGCATTACATCCCCTGGTTGATACTGACCTGCTGGCCACTTTCCGAACTGTACTGTATGGAACAGCCCGTGACTGGTGGGAGGTTGCCAGATCCAGGGAGAGAAAGAATCCATTAGGGATTTTGCTTTCTCGTATTGAGCTCTCTTATCTATGCAGTAATTCTGGGTTTAGATCTTCTTCAGTGGACTGCAAATTAATGTGACTGACAGGAAGTATTCCTTCAAGGCTGCCCCTGATATACAACATACCCTGTAATACAGCTTTATTGCTTCAAATAACAGTATCAGTGACAGTGTAACTGAACTCTGCTCACTGTAAGTGGTGTCGTTGGCCTTTTTCTAATCTTATGTTCATGTAACTTAGGGTGCTGTATGGAGAGTAAAAACAGACACTCATTTCAAGCTTGATGACAGTCTACGCTTTGAAAGGTAAACTGAGAAGTCAGTGAAATTCTAATGCACATCAATGCAAATTATAATACATATATTAAAACATGGATGCAAAACTGTTAATCATTGGTAAATTTTATATTAATTTTTTAAAAAAATATTTTTTATATTAATTATTTTAAAAATAAATAATATAAAATTTAAAGCAGTCTTCAAACACTACAATGTCTGAAATGCAAGCCCTCAGTTCCAGAAAAACCAAGTCGTAGAAGTAACCCTCCACTTGAAGATGAAGTTGCAACATTTAAACTCTTCTGTTTCTTTGTTTGGTTCAGCCATTTGCAAGTCACCTTTTATACAATTTAAAAAATGCTTTATAATAAACTTGCAGTGTAAAGCTAATGCATTTCTAATAAGCTAAAATGCTATTGAAATATTCTTGAAGTACATTAATATAAAGTATTAAAAGTATGTTTTAAATGAATTGTAAGGAAATACAATTAGATGGCACTAAATGTACTTGAAGTGGTTCCATTTGAACACAATTGAATATATTAAAAAATATTGCGAATAGCTTAAAATCTTAAGCATATTTTGAAATACACTTAATATACTTGATGTTGTTTCAAAATAATACATTTAATATTTAGTACAGTGTAATTTAAAAATGTAAATTAAGTACGTCAAAAAAAATAACTATTTAAATATATTGCCTTTTCACCTGGGGTGTCATTGAAAAACAAGAAATTATTGATTTGTGGGGAGAGCAATCACGTTTATTTTCTAGAATCAAAATAAATCTGAACTCCTCCATTCCAATAAATCAGTGTCAACAAAAATGCCTCTAAAAACCTCTTAAAGTCTCAGTGGAGCACAAGGTGCTCAAAGAGGGCATAACTTAACCAATATCCTTCAAAAAGTTTTGTTCAATATCACGGATAAATAAAATAATATTAAGTAAAATTAAAAAGACTTCTTGCACTAGACCTGCTGGTTTTGGCTTTATTAGCTGCAGTCATGTCCTCATCTCTTATCTGAAACACCAGCACAACTACCTGCTAATGCACTGGTATTTGCATAAAGAAGCCTTATTGACAAGTTTCAGTGAGTAAGGGCAAAACGCACAAAATATAGTATCTTTAATGCCCTCTAGATGGCACTATTGCTTCTTTTGTAGCAGAAATAAACTACTCCAGAAAAAGGTTCCATGACCCATTACAAATGTACTGGAGTAAAGAGTACAGATAGTTATTAAAAAAAATGTAGTGAAGTACAGAGTAAAAGTTACTAATACCTTTGATACTCAGTAAAACTACTAAGTAACCAAAAAAAAAAAAAAAAACACAAGTACAGTAACTAATTATATTTACTCACATACTTTACACCACTGATGGAATGGAACGAATAATCTAGTCCCTTAGATTGCAGTTTTGTTATTTTTATATTTTTGAGGCACGATGGACCCCAATTTCAAGAGTATAACATAACAAAAATGGTCTCATGTGCACAAACATGAGAGCAACAGTTAGCACATTAAGATTATTAAAACACTACACATTTCTCCATTTGTGGTCTGAACATGAAGTGAAATGTTTTCATGATAATTGTATTATTTTTGAATTACTCACCATCATTTGAAATTAATGTTTTTTTTTTTCTTCTTCAACTGACCATGTCTTCATCTGTCTTTTCCATACAATGACATTTAATAGGTACCATATTTTCCAAACTTTAAACAACATAATGGTAGATCTATTAACCACACTCAGATAATGCAAGATACTTTTTAAATTTGAGAAGGCAAGGACATTAAAAAAAAAAAAAAAGACTGTGTCTACATTTCCTTTTTTGAACCCTAAATGGGCGGAGCTAGAATGTAAGGAATGTAAACATGGTTGCTCAAATAACAAGGAACTGAGCACCAAGAAAGATAAACAAGCCAGGGTTTTTCTCAGCCAAAGCTACTGTATTGTATTATAACGGGTAGCGAACGTCAGTCCTGGAGAGCCGCAGCCCTGCAGAGTTTTCAAGGTCTGAAAGGTTACTAGGAGGTTACAGTCAGGTGGATTTTTATTAGGTCTGGAGCTGAACTCTGCAGGGCTGCGTCTCCAGGACCGGAGCTCGCCACCCCTGTTTTAGAATGTGCATAAGTCATGTGGGAAAAAACAAAACAAAGAGGCATGACTTTTCGGTCCTTTTGAAATTTAAAAATGATGGACTTTATCAAGTGTCACTACATGGAAAGAACCAGCCACAACATTCTTTTAAATTTCACCTTTTGTGTTCCACAAAAAGTCATACAGATTTGAAACATGTGAGTAAAAGATAACAAAATTATTCTTTTGTCCCCTAACCACTAATGCACTTAAAATGACAATTAAATCAAATTTCCTTCAGTTTCTGTAATTCTGTTTTCATGTGGGCATGTCCTTACGATTGTCTGGAGAATGAGTGAATGAATGAATACACACATTAATAAATAAATAAACAAACTCTTTCAGACCTTACATTACAGACCAACATAATGCTACACCCACAAAACTGTACAGACTGATCAAACAAGAAAATATGTTTTAAAAATGGTAAGTAAAATATAACAAATTGATCCACAGAGAGCGTTTTCAGGTAAAGCATAATTGTGTTAACAGATTCCTCCTCTAAGGGAGAAAGGTAAAGGAAGTCAACACCATCACAATTTATTAACTTTGCTATTCTCCCCCCACTTTTTCTCATTCTTTTTAGTCCACTTTTTCTGCTATTCGTTTGTACTAAATACGTCTTTGTATGGACAGTCCCCACTCCCATTCTAGATTCTCGTGGCTAGACGGTCCAATCAGTCAGCCTTTTGTAAGACAAAACTTGAGTCTTCAAGCTTCCAATTGGTCTGCTATATTAGGAAAGAAGCAACGCACTTTATAAGGAAGTATCTGTTGGTAGTTTAATCGTGAATATTTGGGTGACACTTATGCCAGATGAAAGATTCTCTGCATTCTGTGTTTGTATTGTACGCAGAAAGTGTTGCCTTATTTAGAAGACATTTAAACTAGTTTGTTTTGTAGGACTGACCCATGGCTGCTATAAGAAAGAAATTGGTAGTAGTTGGGGATGGTGCTTGTGGAAAAACGTGCCTGCTGATCGTCTTCAGCAAAGATGAGTTTCCAGAAGTTTATGTGCCCACCGTTTTCGAGAACTATGTGGCAGATATTGAGGTGGACGGTAAGCAAGTGGAACTGGCGCTATGGGATACAGCGGGGCAGGAAGACTACGATCGCCTTCGTCCTTTGTCTTACCCGGACACTGACGTGATTCTCATGTGTTTTTCTGTAGATAGCCCGGATTCTTTAGAAAATATTCCTGAGAAATGGGTTCCAGAAGTGAAGCACTTTTGCCCCAATGTGCCAGTCATATTAGTGGCTAATAAGAAGGATTTGCGAAATGACGAAAACGTCAGAAACGAGCTGAGCAGGATGAAACAGGAGCCGGTTAAGATCGACGATGGCCGGGCAATGGCCATACGGATTGGCGCCCACGATTACATGGAGTGTTCAGCTAAAACTAAAGATGGTGTGCGGGAGGTTTTTGAGACTGCCACACGGGCTGCACTGCAGAAACGGTCTAAGCCGACCGGAGGATGTGCGAACTGCTGTAAATTGTTGTGAACTCATTCTGTCGACATTCTCTTTGTGATGGAAATAGCGGATCTTCTGCAGTCTGTTATGAGGACAGGAACAGACACTCTTCCCGCGTGTGAGAGCCATTTTCTGGCTGAAATGGGTTGCTTCAGTTGAGTCACTATATTAATGACATTAATGACAATTCATGGGAGCTTCTTGATGTAATTGTAAATACTTTTAAAGTAGACGTAACATATTTGCACCTTAAGTAACAAATATTTGCCTGGTATTTAAAGAGGTTTAAATTCGCCCTATTACTTTGTTACAGAATGCAAAACTCACTTTGATGTAGACATGAATAAAAAGTACTACATTTCCTAACATTTGTTTGTGTTTACGTTTGGCCCTTGGTGACTCACAAAAACCTTTATAAACTGTACACTGATGCTTTACACACATGTAGAGAGGGACAGACAGGCATATAGCTCTCCTACCATCTGTAAGTCAGGTTAGTTAAGTTATTACTTACCGGGATACCCACACGTGTCAGAGACATATTGCAGATGAGCAAACACTAAAAAAAAATTTCAGATGAAAACAAGCACATCAACTAGACATCTCTGAGATGTACGTGTGCCATGTTATTTGCTAATCCATCAGCCATAACTTGCACCGTGATTTACTTACCTGTTTAATAGCTCTGGTTGTGTTTGCTAATTCGTCTCTCTCTGAATCTGGTGTTCAATGACAGTAACACTAAACCTAACACCAAACCTATAGAAAGTAAATGTTGTTATTTACTTAGTAGGCTACCTATTTGTGTAATCACTGTGGACACATTAAAATTCTGTCACAAAAAGAATACAGATACAGATATTAGACATTTACCCAGTACAATATAATAAAATGTACAACAAAATATATAGAAAATAATGTAAGATAACACAATTTACAAATTTCATATTTCTCACACCGTGGCCTTTAATTATGTTTAGATGTCAAAGCCTTGTTAAAATAAATATAAAAATGTAATTTGTGTAATGTAATAGATTCATATTGGTATAGGTAAAATATATTGTGGAAAAATGCATACGAGTTTGTTTTTTTTCCAGTTTGTTTTTTGATTAGAGCAGAGGATTTTTTTCTTGAAACCACCTCCTTTAGGGGCAGTCGTTGCCTAATGGTCGGACTTGTAACTCAAAAGTCACGGGTGTGAGTCTCGGTACCGACAGGGATTGTAGGTAGGGGGAGTGAGTGTATAGCTTCCACCTTCAATACACAACTGAGGTGGGACCCTTGAGCAAGACAGCCCCCACTGAACCCCCAGTTGCTCCCTGGGTGCCCACTGCTCTGTGTGTGTGTGCACTTGGATGGGTGAAATGCAGAGCACAAATTCTGAGTATGGATCACCATACTTGGCCACACGTCACATAAAGGATTTCCTTTCCTTTTTTAAGGCTTTCTGACTCAGAGACTCAACTTTTCTTTCTTTTTTTCTTTTTTTATTTTTATTTTGCGGTTCTCCAGCTGCGATCCATGGAGAGTCTTTGGCAATTCAAACAATCCTCTTCACTGTACTTTAACCCCTTAAGCTCTGGAGTGTTTTTTGGAATTTTCGCCTAAATTTTACATACTCACATTCAAATGTTTACCCTACACACATACAGTGAAGGAAATGTAAAAAAAATGGTGTCATTGGAAAGAAAACCCTTTGAACTACAAAATATGATTGTAATTTTTCATAAAGAACATTATATTGGTTTTCAATTTAGACACATCCTCTTCCAGGCATATTTGTAACATTTTCTGTTTAATGGAAATTCTTAATTATCGCCCTGATGGTGGAAATGGGAATTTTCAATGTTTTGGCTCTTACAGCCACTTTCTAAATTGTGAAGCTCGCGAATCTTTCGCTGCACATCATAACTATATTCTTTAATTATTCTCATTGTGATAGTGTAACAGGACTCTTAGGAAGCATGATAGATCCAAATGCGAGCTTTATTAAACAGATCGTAGACAAGACAGGCAGGGTCGATCTCCAAACAAACAGCAAAACGTAGGGCAAGACAAAGGCAAAGTCCAAATAAGCAGGCAGAAGGTCAAAATCCAAGAGAGCAGTCAAAAGTAGCAAAATAAACAAGACAATGAAACTAGGCAAAACTATGACAAAGAAACAAAACCATGAAAAATAACAAAAACAAGGCAAGGAAATCAGGGAAAACGCTTGGTAGAGTCCACACAAACAAAACAATACTTCACAATGGCTGTTTGGCATGGCCTGCCTTATATGGCCACCAAACAGGAAGTAACCATAGAAGCAGCAGAGGGAGCGGTAACAGTCAGTCAATGGGTGAGGGCTCCCTCTGCTGGCGTGGCATTACAGATAGATGTCTGTAGGGAATTTGGTCTTGTTTTGTCATATTTTTGTCATATGATTGGGAATATCCTCCTGATATATTTTACATGTAGTAATTTCTAGGGGTACCAATAATTGTGACCAACGTGTATTAGAGAAAAACATTTATTCCATAATGCAATGCCTGACCAGCTGTAAAGTGACCCCTCCACCCAAATCACCCGTGCATGTCACTGGGCTAAGTCATTAGGTTTGTACTTTTTTCTGATTGCCAAATTGTAGACTCTGCTCCACCCAATGTAAACAGTCTTTAAGTGTTTTGAGTTTAATCTCAGCTACTATGCAACTGTGTTTCAGCTAGTCGTGTAGTTATGTCCCGGCTTACGGGGCATGGGTGCTGATTTATGTGTCTGCCGGTGGGTACCCACACTTTATACCACCATCACCTCCTGACCCCCAACCCCCTGCCATGACAAACATACCTATACTCTCAGAAAAATACTTTTGTACCACTTTTGTACCCATGGCCATCACCCAGAGTGCAGTGAGGAAAGTTCAGTTCAGATTTTGAGGAAGCCCTGTAGCAAATTCTGCTTCTTCAATGGGCCCAGAATCCCTAGTGACCTTTGTATCTTATTTACTCCTAGAAGGTGCATGTAAGTACCTTAAAGGTACATGTTAGTACATAATGTGTACATATTAGTATCTAAAAGGTACATATTAGCACTATTTGAAAGGGTACCACAGCAGTCACGGCTTTTGTACTTTTCTGTGAGTGTACACATTAGTGTTGTCAAAAATATCAATATTTCGATAAATATCGATACTGAAATATCTGAACGGTACCAATACTAATTTCCTGAAGTACCGATATACCGATACTAGACGAGCTGTCACTTTCATTTCTCTCCAAAGGCGCGTTGACAAACACCACACGTGACCGCAGTGCCTGTCTCATCTCATTCGCTCTGGTTAAATAGCATAAGTGAATAGAAAGATGGTGAGTGCAGCGTCCCCGCGACCGGCTTTGGTTGATAAAGAAAACAGCAGGAGTGCTATCTGGAGACATTTTGGATATGAAGCAAATGAACATGGAAAGCCGAAGGACACAAGCAAGCCAATATGCAAGAGTTGCTACAGAGCAGTGCTAACAAAAGGCTCTAACACTTCTAATTTAGCAAAGCACCTGAAAGACAGACACACGGATCTATATAAAGAATTTCGAGAGGTTGGTAACTGTTCTCATTTTAACATTACTGAATCATTAACCAAGATGGCCTAGTATTGTTGCTGATATGAGTGTTGTCTCGTTTTTTCACCGTAATTCTTAAAGTTAATATAATCTGACTGAGGAATCTTAGACAAGTAAATACTTTAACTGTGGTCAAATGTAAATTAACTTGTGCTTATTTTACTTTATTCAAAAAATTATTACCTAAATTCTGCAATTTGTATTTATGTCGATCCAGTGAGCAACTGAGCATTGTTTTCGCGTGTGATGCACGCACGTTTGCATGCGTGGATCGGTGATTATATGTGAATCTGGCATTAAAATCTGTTCATCAAGTAATTTTAATATATTAACCAGCATTTATGAATGATGAGCAATGCATTTGTTACAGTATATTTTAATCTTTGATAATAGTAGGTAATAAAAATACAACGGATCATGTTAGCTCTGGTCCAATGAAAAAATATTAACAGATAGAACTTTGGATTTTAATTAGTTCATGTATTAGTAAATGTTAGTCTTTTAACTAAGATTAATAAATGTTTTGGAAGTATTTTTCATTGTTTATTCAACTAATGTTAACAAATATCTATTACCATTAGCTTAAGTTCTAACATTAGTTAGATAGTTCAGATCATTTTAAAAGTGTGGTCTAAAAAAAAATAAAAAAAAGTTTATTAAAGTTTGGCATTCTCTTATAGCACCACAAAGAAGATGAGACTCGACCTGCAACAAAAACAACACACTCACAGCCTACACTACCAGCTGTATTTGAACAGCAAAGAAAGTATGAAGCAAACTCAATTGAAGCTAAGAAGCTGAACGGGGCTGTAGCAGTGTAGTACTTCAAGACATTTTTGTTCATGTAAAATATACCTCATTGTTATGATCTAGATTTGTTATATTTGTTATATATATATGTTATAAAAAAATTTACCCCCTTAATATTGTGGCAGTTTTTTTTCTCCGTGGTATCAGAAATGGCATTGAATATCGATATTTTTCAAGGTATCGTATCGAAGTTAGAAATTCCAGTATCATGACAACACTAGTGTGGAAGGACTCACGGGGAGCCTGAGCCGGCACAGGGCATGCCCGGCAGGTCCCAACATATAGAGCTGTGGCTCTCGACCACAAAGTTTTGTGTGTTTTCTTTTTAGTTTCTTCACTTGTCTCACATGAGTGACTCGCCTCAGTCAGTCAGTGGTTCTTTTAGAAGCTTGTGCCAGGCCTTGCGGCCTTGTCTTTCCATTTCCCAAAGATCACAAGATTTCAGCTGGGTCTCTCTCTCTCAGCTCTTGGTTCTTCTTTACTTTTTTGGGAAGAAACTCCCAGTCACCATCGAGTCAGAAGATCTTTGGAGATCTTTGGAACAAGCAAACACCGCTCTGTTTTACACTGAACAAATTTGGCACTGCAATGCTAACACCGCTTTCAAATTGTGTAAAGTGTGTTCGTCAGGCACCATGCTGAGGTAATCAATCAATCAATCAATCAATCAAAATGATTTATAAAGCACAATAAACACAACAGCAGTTGACCACTGTGCTGTACAAACTTACTAAAAAAAAAAAGAACATGGGAATAAAAATAAAACAGTTTTTACCGCAATACACTAAAGAGGAGAAAAATCACTGATAGGTGATTAATCTTTATACTCTAAGGACAGTTATAAGCCCTGGAAACAAAGGTACATTTTTAACTTGGTTTTAAATTCAGATTCTAAAGAAACTGATCGGAGAGAGTCTCGAAGATTATTCCATAATTTTGGCCCAGCAATTTAAAAGGCACGGTCACCCCTCAACACTCATTTCTCAGAAGACCTCAATGGTCTAACAGATGTATTTGGGTTTAAAAGATCACTAAGATATTCAGGAGCCGTTCCACTCAGAGCTTTAAAAACAAACAATAAAGTTTTAAACTCTATTCTGTAGCAGACAAAGAGTAAGGAGCAGGTAAAGAGTGAGGAGGAAGTATCCGAGGTATGCAGTGGAGTAACCAGCACATGATCAGCGGAGCTGTGGTGTGTAAATAAGGTCCTGTTGGTTACCTGATTTGTGAGTAGCCGAGGCAAGCAGAGTGTGGAAGTATGGATCAATTTCAGCAGGTCTCAACACAGAAGCAAACACATAAACAAGATATTCTGTGAAACCACCTAAATTTTTATTATTGTACTAAATCACAGAAACATAGTACTCTGCTCTTCCTTGTTCTGTGAAGTATTTTGAAGGGAGAAATTTGTTCATCCAGTTGTTTTTAGACTGCTCTGGCTTCACATAGTCATTCACCACTGGCAGTTGTAGGCTTCCAATTTGTCAGTGTTGCTGCATGTTGAAAAGCAGCAGTAGGTGCATTCATTGGGGCCTTCACTGTTGGCAGTTCTTCTTCTGTGCCTTTGAATGGTACTTGGATCATCTTCTTTTTTTGTTTGTCCGTTCTTCTAGTTGCAGCTGTTTAAACTTTCTCCGTAGCTCTGTAGATTTCTCACCTACAGTAGTTTGTTCTTCCTGTGTTGTTCCACCACAACTCCTTCTGTGTATTGAAATTCAGACCAATCACATCATCTTCCCTGCTGCTATCGCCTCTGGCTTGCTTAGTTAGGGACAATTAATTTCCAGTGATATCGTCATCTTGATTGCACAGATACTAATTGAACTGAACTGAGTCAGACGATGACATCCCTGAATTAATGATGAACTGACTTTAACTGAAAATTGAGTGTTTACTGTTGTCCTTTTCCATTTTTACACACTATTTAATACTGTAAAGCTGCTTTGACACAACCTATTGTTAAAGCTTGGCATCACTGGTGGTATTCACATCTACTATGGCATTTTTGAACAGTGCTGTTATGACTTTGTCAGTTAAGGCTAGAAGGGATACAGCTCTAGCTACTGGGCATGCTCACATCAGTCTAACGCTATTTATGTCACACTGTACAACAATAATACTGTTTTTGTATTATAATAAGAGATAAGTTTAGGGTTGGTGTAGGTGTAAACGCTAAAAAAAAAAAATCTAATAGGTAGAACAATTAATTTCATTTCATTGTTAGTTTCTGGTCGGAGCTTTAACCGACTTTGTCTGGGTTTCTTCTTCTTCTTCTCTTGGTTAATGGCGAATTGCAAACAACTTTTAGGTGCATACCGCCACCTACTGTACAAGAGTGTGTAACATCATGTCATATGTATGCTCTTATATTCTACTATTCAGCTTTCTCCACCTCATTACTTACTCTTACTAAAGCATCAGTTGTGGAACGTCCTTTTCAAAATCCACTTTGTATGTTAGTCAATAATCCTTTCTGTTCTAAAACATGTGATATCCTATGAACTATTAATCTCTCCATCCATTTGCATAAGTGGGATGTCAGAGCTATGGGCCTATAATTACCAGGATTTGTTGGGTCTTTACCAGGTTTGTTAAATGGTAGAATGATTGCAATTTTCCAACAACTTGAAATCATTCCCTCCTTCCATATTTTATTAACTTAATAACATTTAAACTTAAATGATTCTATTGGTAACTGTTGAAACATGGCATAACATTATTGGTCTTGTCCTGGACTTGTATATCCAGTTCCTAACAAAGCTATGTTGAGTTCTGACATCCACAATCCACATATAATATTGAAGTGCCGTCCTCCCTCTTCAACTTCACATCCTTGTTCTCTCTGAGAGAAAGATCTTTCAGCTGCTTATGAATATCTGAAAGGTGATCACCACTGCACTAACATAAATGTCCTGCCCATTACATCTGCCTTTTCTTTATCAGACACTGCCACCTTATCCCCATCAATCAAAGCTGGAATTTTAACAGCTTTTCTTTTCCCACTCATCCTTTTAAACATAGACCATATATCCCCTAACTCTAGTCCTCTACCTATGATAGAACAGAACTCTCTCCAACTTTTCTTTTTGGCATACTTAATTGTCTGCCCTTTTCCTTTAATATTCCATAACATTTTCTTGTGTCAGACTCTTCTTAAGCATTCTAAATGCCTTGTTTCGTTCTTTTACAGCTCTACAACATTCCTCATTCCACCAAGGAACCACTTTCTTCTTACCCTTTGTTACTCTTTTTGGAATACATTGCCGCATTAAAAATGTGTTCTGTAATTTGCTTTGTGCATTCCTCTATATCTCCTTCTAACATAACCAGGTTTGCTGATTCCTCACAGCATACCCTTAAAATATTCCCAATCAGCTTTCTTGAAACACCATCTATTAATTGTACTTCATTCTTGAATGCATATGTTTGTATTAACTATAGTAAGAATTGGAAAGTGATCACTTCCTAAGGTAGTATTACTCTTAATATACCAATCACATGCATTTACTAAGTTACCTGATACCAATGTGAGATCCAAACATGATGTACTACCCCTACTCACATCTATTCTTGTACCCTGTCCATTATTTATGCATGTCACTGATCCTTCTTCTATCATTTCTTCAACTATATTCCCATTATTGTCTGTGTGATTGCTACCCCATAGGCTGTTATGGGCATTGAAATCTCCACACCATATTTCTTTCCTGTAATCAGTCCCAGATATTTTATTTAACTGATTAACATCTAAATTTTTGCATCGATTGAAATCTCTATATGCCAACCCGTCCTTAAGAAAGGTTACACACCCTCCACCATTATGATTGTTAGATCTATCATGCCTTATAGAATTAAACCCTGGGATCACAAAATCTACACTGCAAAAAAAGTTTTCTTACTTAGATTTTTTGTCTTGTTTCCAGCCAAAATATCTAAAAATTCTTAAATCAAGAAGAATTTTCTAGACAAGAAAAAAATATTGTCTTGTTTTCAGAAAAAAAGACATCAAATTTAAGTGAGTTTTTACCTTAGAACAAGCAAAATAATCTTATTTCAAGCAGAAAACAAGATTATTTTGCTTGTTTCAAGCAAAAACTCACCTAATTTTGACTTGTTTTTTCTTAAAAAAAAAAAAGACAACAATTTTTGCTTGTCTAAAAAATCCTTCTTGATTTTAGAATTTTTAGATGTTTTGGCTGTAAACAAGACAAACAAGTAAGTAAGAAAAACGTCTCAGATTACGTATGTAACCCCGGTTCCCTGGGGGAACGAGACGCTGCGTCGAAACGCTATGGGAACGCCTCCAGCGTGACCACGCTCTGAAACACGTGTGCAAACAGTCCAATGGAGAAGCGAGACGTC
>JAHKKF010510107.1:0-32322 GCA_019740295.1 Labeo calbasu | reverse complement strand
AAAAAAAAAAAAAAATATATATATATATATATATATATATATATATATATATACACATGTTTGCAACACAATTTTATTTCTTTCATAACCCCCCCCCAAAAAAACAACAACAACAACAACATTATACTTAGCAGATGGTTCATTAACATTCATATGATAATAACAGTGCATGAATCAAACTTTAATGAGACTAATTTCTATTTAAACAACTTATGATCTCTTAAACATTATGCAATGTTTGTCAATGAATAATTACTCTTACTACACAAGTCATATAAATAAATAAATAAATAAATAAATGTATGTATATATATATATATGTGTATATATATATATATATATATATATATATATATATATATAAATAAATGTAGAGAAAAGAGATTTACCAAATTTACCAAAACATAAAATAAAGAAAGACAAACTAAAAAAAAACAAACTAAAAAACCAAAACAAATACTGAACAAAATGAAAACTGGAAATGAATAATAAACAAAACTGGTTACATTATGTTGTTATACAGATTACAGGGCATAGGCTCATTTCACACGCAAAGACTCATAGGTTTCCCCATAGGAGTGCCGATGAGTCAATGATCAGAATCAGCCCTGTCCACTTTCATACATTTGTACAATGCATTTTGATGCTTCTACATTATATAATGGTCTTAAAACTTAGTAGCATATAATAAGCCACTACATGTATTTGCTCATTACGCCATTTTAAAATCATGCAGTCTATGAAGGCTAATAAAAGAGTATATCAATAAAATATTCCAGTACTCACTGTTTTCAATAGTGGGGTCATAGGAATCTACAAATTGTCCTTCTACAAACTGTATCGTGAGGGAGGATTTTCCTGTTGCAAAAGAAATCAAAATGATTATCAAATCAGTGTTTAAAATTAGTAACAAACATGTGCCATCTATAAGGGTGTTAAATAACATTAAGTACAATAATAATCATAAACTGTTATTTTATTATAATGGAAAAAAACTAAACTAACAACTAAAGTAACAGAAATGTGTTGAGAAGGCTGCTGATTGATCAAGCAACATTTATATGCAGGTTAAGAACATGCCACTAGCCCAACGCATGCAAATGTTAATTGCGCTGTGTAACCACTTTTCTCTCTTTTTTTTCACTTCATCTTCTGCCCAGTTTGTAAAGGTTTCTTAGTCATTTTCATGGGTGCGTTAAACATGACATTAATGCGTAATGCCTTGTAGAAATACAATAGGATTTTTCTCCACATAATGGAGAAATGTAATCATTGGTGCACCGATTTTGAACTTCCAAAATGTAGTTTAAATGCAACTTCAAAGGGCTCTAAAGACGAGGAAGAAGGGTCTTATCTAGCGAAACGATCGTTCATTTTTTTCTAAAGATAAAAATTTGTATACTTTTTAAGCACAAAAGCTTGTGTCGCACAGGCTCTGGGATGAGCATCCACGACACTACAAATCACATGTTCATCATCTGTGTACTCCAGCTCAAAAAGGTAGAGTATGGTGAAAAACTCCATCTCATTTTCTCCTACAACTTCAGAATCGTCTGACATCGTTGTACCTTTTTGTTTGTAAACAGCGTTTGACTTGCATGTAATTCCTTAGTCTTTGTGCATTTGCTTTGTAAACACTGGGTCTGTAGTTTCGCGTGACCTTTTGACGTGATTCAACAGTACGTAGTGTCGTGGACGCGCATCCCACAGCCTGTTCTACACGAGCTTTTGTGCTTAAAAGGTAAACAAATTTTTATTTTCCGAAAAAAATGACCAATCGTTTCGCTAGACAAGACCTTTCTTCCTCAGCTGGGATTGTTTAGAGCCCTTTGAAGCTGCATTTAAACTACATTTTGGAAGTTCAAAATCGGGGCACCAATGAAGTCCATTATATGGAGAAAAATCCTGAAATGCTTTCCTCAAAACCCATAAATTCTTCACGACTGAAGACAGAAAGACATGAACATCTTGGATGATAAGGTGGTGAGTAAATCTTTTCTAAATTGTTGTTCTGAAAGTGGAGTTCTCCTTTAAGCTAACATACAGTATGGTATAGAGAATAAGCCATTGTTTCATTGTTCAAGATAAAAACCCACTTCTCACATTACCAAAAAAATTACATCTACAATATAGCTGAATGATAGAAATTTGCTGTTAACAACAGAAATATAACTTGCTGCCCTGAAATTAATTATGGAATTACTTATGCATTTGCATAAAGACAAAATGTAATCTATAAACCTGCAGACCTAATGGCACCAGTCAACAAACAATTCTCCAAGATCTGCCACTTCAGAAGGCATTACATTAAACATGCAAGGATTTCAAAGGTCCGCCAGGTGTGCAAGATAAAGTTATACAGAAGTTTATGCTCATCCACAAATATACACTTCCCTAATAATTAAAGGGGGGAAAAACATTTTAACTGAACTAGGCAAGGCCAGGCCAGTTTATTTATATAGCACATTTCATACACAATGGTAATTCATAGTGCTTTACATAAAAAGGCTAGACTAACTTTTTTTGGTCAAAAAAAAAAAAAGGAATCTTATATATGGTGGATCCAATATTGATTTACACTGTGTTGTTGCAACTTAAATTTTAATTTGAAATTTAAAATTACTGAAAATATATAGTAACAATCCCTAAGATTTTGTATTTTTTTTTAATCAGCCATCATATTACCCTCATCCTTGACAATGACAAAAAACAATTTACTACAAACCAGCAGATGAAACTAAAATTATTTATATTATTTACATTGTCAAATGTAAAATTCATAGGAATAATTAAAATAGACTGGTACATTAAGATATTAAAACCTTGGAAGAGAAAGGCAGCCTCATACTGACAACAGGACGGCTTATTCTTTGTTATCTTGCATGTCAATTTCACAAAACCATTAAAACGGTATAGTAAAAATGTCAAATTCGAGCTCGACTCATACCGCTTTGTTTCAAAATCTTGATGAGGCATTAAAGTGTGCATTAAACTTTAGTGTCACATTTAAAGTACCCTTGAAAATGACCGAGAATGAGCACTGTAAAGCCCTTTATGGACACAGCGCCATCGACACGTTAATGTGAATCGTAGAGTCATTTAAGGTGGAACAGAAAGCGGCAATAACTGGCGAATAACTAGTTAAAAAGGAACTGCAACTCGTTACAAATCACTTTTGAGACATGGCGAGATGTTACTAGAATCGTCTGATTGATGATATTCGAGTTTTGATTGGAAAACGATTGGAAATCATCGCGTGTGATCCTCGTGTGTTGAGATCCGCACGTTGCTAATTCCTGCCAGCACCATGCGCTTCTCCATTATGTTTCCAAATGCTGGTGCCCTGTTTAAAGTTTCTTTACAATGTCGAAATACTTAACTAAACTAACTCCACAAAGATGAACACCAGAGAACAGCTAAAATGAAATTTACTATACAACTGTAAGAACTCTGCTAACTTAGCGACTACATAACATCAAATACTTCCTACAAAAAAATGTGTCTCAACCACTTACCAACAGAACGATACCCCAATACAGCAATCTTTCTGTATTTAGGTTGAGGCATTCTTTGTGAATATCCTTTCAACGTCGAAACCAAAGAACTGGAGGTTAAGAAAGAAATAGTTTATCAAACATTAGAGGTCTATCACGTGATAACAACAAACTTTTCCACGCCCTCCAGAAAGATCTTCATTATTGTCTCTGTCGCATAAAAGAAACTTTTCGGTTTGTGTACGTCGTATAGTCAAAAATATTTTTGTTTGGAAGTAAACCTTTAAGTATAGAGTGACGTCTTAAAACTACGACGAATGAACTAAAATGCTTATTCACTGCAGTAGCGTGTCTTCTATTTCTAGGTTATATGGCGGTTGGCAAACCAACTGTTGGTAGATTTCCGCCACCTACTGGGATGGAGTGTTGCTGTACGGACGGAGGTCTAATCTATATTCTGTTAATATGCTCAAGAGTTGCTGAAAGTCCACATTTATTACAACTGCTAGAACCATGCTTTCCCTTTATTAGATTGTCCAGTTCTTTGCTGAGATATTATTATATCATTCACAAACAACTTCTTTTTGAATGTCAAGATGGTGCCCTTTTTTTGTATGCCATCTCTCTTGGTACATCTTTCTGACAGTTATTTTAATTAATCATTTGACTTTTAAGATATGTTTAGGCCAGTTTTTGGATGTTTGAGAATCTGCTTAGCTATATGGTATTACCTCCTCGTACCGTCCAACTATAATTATAGTTAGAAACTATATTTACTAGAAACTATAATTCTCAGTTGGTGTATATTCTGAACAAACTTTGTATTTCAAGAGAATGTAACTGCTTTTGCAAACCTTTGAAAATAGGTTAAGAGCATGTAGCCCTAAAAAAGGGTTTACTGTTACTGAATCTCTTGTAGCACTTTCTTCCACGTTTAAAACAAATACAGAAAAGAAGACATTGTCTGTCTGTTTGTTTGTGTATATGTTTATGTGATTTATGAGGACACACATTTGTATATGGAAATTACACTGATATAATATAAATGTTTTATCAGGACATTTCCGGAGTCCTCATAATTAAAAGAGCTTAGAAAACATACAAAACAATGTTTTAAAATACAAAATGCAGAAAGTTTTCTGTGTGGGGGAACGTTCGGGGATAGAACAGTATAAAAACCAGTAAATGAGAAAAAAACAACAACAACAACAACAACAACAAAAAAACAATGCAATCAATTTTTAACGAACATATATCAGCTCATTGCCAGCACTATAAAAACATACTAACTTGTTCATTAATGCCTTTATTGTTAAGTTATAGTATGCTGGTAAATGATTTACACCGTCATGACTGCAGGTCATCTACAGTGCGATAATATCTTACATTTACCCATTTACTTTATACACTTTTATAGACTGAACAGTGAAACTGGTGGGCCATTAAAGCTGATCATCATTAAACTTGCAACATTTAGAACAAGAAATGCAGAAGTCCTATCAGACATTGATATTCATAAGACTAAAAGCCCTCTTGCATTCTGCTGTCTGACTGGAAAGGTCTGCATAGAGTTCCTAAGGGGTTTCAAATCTTGGCACTCAGTATGAGGAGATTCAATTAAGTCTCACATTCCCCTAATGGCCTGGGCAGAGAATAAACTAAACCGTGCACGGAGACTACAAATCTCTGCTTCACTATAAAGTATAGGCTACTAAGGCCCAATAGACACCTGCTTCTGTAAAGAAAACTTAGATCTTTGAGAATTTCCTCCTCAAATAGAAGGCGCTTCTGTAGACAAAATGTTGATGCAATTTTAAGGTTTAACAGTGGCTTTAACAATGAGAGTGTGTAGTCCCCTCACTCAATGACTGTAGTTGTCAGGAGTAGGAGATGGTAAAATTCTAGTGATGATGTACTAATTACAACAAAGATTCAAGTTAGGATACAGTTAAACGGGAAGCTAACATAATGAAAGAAGATTATGGAATTTTAAAACAGCAAAACAAGTGTATGAGGGTATAGGAAAAGGGAAAAAGTAAGCATACAGCATACTTGTATATAGCCCCAAATACACCTCTGATACACCTCTGATTTCAGTGAGGTAAGTGCATATCCCTACATTTGGCCATTCAAGTCTGTTTGGTTGGATCATGCACCCTCTGATGTGAAAGATAAATGTAAATCAGGCAATTTAGTTTAATTAGAATGGAAGATTTTCTGACTGTGATGATGGAAATGCAAAATATTAATCTAAAAATCTGATTAGTCTCATTAGACTAATTAATTCATGGAGGAGAATCCTAGATGTTTTTCCATGTAACAGTTATTTGAAACATTGTTTTTGCATCTGACAGGGTTGACCCATAGTGAGTAACAGGCAAGGGTAAACAAATATTTCCTAGAAAAATGAAAAAGGCATAGGTGAATACCTCAATCCACTTGACTGAAAAAATAATCACATGATATTTAAATACGTTCTTGAATTGACGTTCCTATGAACTGCAGTGTTTGACTGCTAGGGTGTGTACTTTCCGCGCCTGACTGGACACATGCGCATCATTTCACATCGAAGCAGCAGGAGCGGAGGGAAAATGTGTTAATGTAGTCTGATGAGCAGTTTATAGCGAAGCGAAAAGATTATCTGATATTACAGAAATACATTATTTACAAAATCAGTGATCATAGGTTACTATAGATCAATGGATTGATACTTTATGACATCTTACACAGGCGGCGTAAACAAACGAGAAAAGAAAACAAGTGGAGAACAAACAGTGACATCTGTGTGGTAGGTTTCCTTTTGAATTATAGCACCACTAGTTGATATACAGGTTAGAACAAATTAAAAGGAGAGATACAACATTTGCTTTAAATATCATGATGATTTCTATCAAAACGCAGCAATACCCTAATAGATAAACATTTCTTTTAGGAAGTACATTTAAAATAAGGTTAAAGAGAGAAGCGCATATCCAGTATAATGATAAGGAACAAAATGTATTGATTAAATGGAAAATGAACGATTTAATTTGTGTTTAAGAGCATCGCGATATGCAGTTGCTTAAGAACAGCAGTCAGTGGCCATTGATACGCTTTCAATTTAATACAGTGCTTGCAAATGTCTAGGCCAAATCCTGCTTATTATTATTTTATTTATTTTTTTTACTTTTGAATGTTGGCTGTATATATGCTGTGTGTGAGACCTGTTAAGTCCTGTATTTGAACGGTAGGCTAACTGACTTTACTTACATAATTTGTATGGTTTTGAAGGTCTCTGAGTTTAAAAGGAGTAAAAGCAGTCCTTTGGAAATATATCTAATTTATCTACACTGATTTATCATTTGACCGGTTGCGCTGTACGGTAATGTACACACAGTGAAAGCTTGTCACATTAATAAAGTTACGTCGCCGCTCCCTCACAACAAAACTGTTAAAAACTATCAAAATAATGGCAGCAACGCTGTGTAAAATGTTAGGCTAATATATCAAATTTTACCACTGGCCACCTTTTATATATGCAATTTATATTTTACTTATTGTAGATAGATATCATCATAGTGGCCGTCGCAATGTACAAGTGTTATCCCAAGGCTGATACCTTACTGTATGCCGTATTAATTTTTTATTTTTTTTTGCCTCACTGGAACTGTATGTGAAAATGAAAATGTAATATATTATGTAAAAATATTATGTAAAATATGTTTTCTAGTTTTCTCTAGATTATACTATTTCTGCTGTGTTTGTACTTTCTTTAAGAAAGTTGGTTGATTACGAGGCAGCAACTGCTCTAGTTGCCTGCACTGGATGGCATTAAAACACTTGTTCCTGTTTTAATAAGAGTTAATTCTAGTAATCATTGTTAAAATGGATTATTCTTTTCAAGAAACCTATAGACTTCTTATCCTTTAACCCTAACCCAACCCCTAAACATAAACCTCACAGAAAACTTTAGGCATTTTTTACTTTTTACTTCTGTGAGTTAACAGCTTATTTCTTAATTAACTTACAGCCTGTTCGATAACCTTAAATGAGTTTGCCATTAAATATTTATGTTGGAGTGAGCTATATTCGGACTTTACAATGGAAAACTGCAAAGAAATCAAGGACAGGAAGTAGTCAGCTTACATTTATGCTTTTGGCAGATGCTATTATCCAAAGCGACTGCATTCAAGAAACACATCAGTTCTTTATCTGTCCTTGCTTTTCCTAATGATCAAACCCATGACCTTGGCACTACACCATGCTCTACAGATTAAGCTACAGGAAGGTATTTATGACACTAACCATTTATTTTTATGGTATCTGCAAATAGTTATTGACAGTCCTAAAACCAAAGTGATTTTATGATATATTGTGATTGGTTTTCAAGGCACACGTGATCCAAGATGATGATTAGCTACACTTTCTCCAACTCTAAAGCTGTGGAGGTCGACATCTCTTTGTATATAGAGGTCACTTACTTGCCTGGAGCTTCATGAAGTATTATTATTATTATTATTATTTTTTAATAAAACAACTCACTAGAGTTTCCGATTATATATGTTTACAATATGCTGTAGTTGCCCATAGATATCTATAGATAATGCCTTAGCAGCTGTTCCTTTGGGTAGGGCCCTATGAAATTTGAAGTTGAATATGAATATGAAGTTTTATTTTTTCAAATTCCGTTTTTTCCGTTTTAATTTTTCTGGATGCTGTTTTTTTCCTGTTTTAATTTTTCTCAACTCCTTTTTAATGGTTAAATTAAATTGTATTAATCAAAGAGCATGTCTAATTAATTAAAATCATGAAACTTACACAATTTCACATCAATTTAATAAAGGTTGAACAAAAATTACATGTTTAGGGTCCTATGAATTTTTTTTTTCTCACCATATGTTTTATTGTTATCAAATTCTGTGTTTTAGCATGTCTAATTATTTGAATGCATACTTCATTTATTCAAATTTATTCTTAAAATAGCCTTATGAAGGTTTTTTTTTTTATAATTCTATGTTGTGTATTTAAAATGTTCTGGTTATCAAATGAAGGCATAAAACATTAATTTAATTTATTTTTTATTATTGAAAATTAAGCAAACTTTTTTTTGGCAAACAAAGAGGAATTTATTATTAAAATTAAATCATGGAAGAAATGATGTGTGATTATACCCTAAAAAAATAATGTTTGTTTCATTTTAGTAGTAGTAGTAATAGTGGTAATATATATTTTGCACAATGTCTTCAAGTTAAACCGGACTTTTATTTTGAAGGGTTGCTGTGTCTACCTTTACATTTCTGTGTGTATATGATATAGCTCTAGTTTTCCTAAAAATAGAACGGTCAAATGTAGGGATGCAACAATACAGTTAGTCCATGGTTCAATACGTACCTCGGTTTTTAACCACAGTTTCCAGTTCGGTTCTGATAGGTTGCCACATCAGTGTTTTTTTTTTTTTTTTTGCATCTAATTAACAACAAAATACTCCTGTACATCTCTGTACACTGGAAAAAGCATACATTATTATATGTCTGCTTAATATTTCTTTTGAGAGAGGCATTATTTTTCCGAATTTTCCGAATTTCCGAAATCTCTAATATGGATAAAGGCATCGCTATTGCTGTAACTGAATAAAAACAAGATATAACGTTAAACGTTTTGAATGATGAAATGTAAGGACAATAAACACTCGTCTGCAATAATATATGGTTTATCTGTGTTCTTCAAGCCATTTTGGGTATTTTCATAATGATTAAGTATATTTGTAAGCCATTGCTAATCGACATTATAGTATAGATTATATTGTCAGCCTCATTCTATGATAAGAAGCCACATCACATCACAAAAGGAAGTTATTTTAAACACTCGACTGATGCTGTGAAGTAAAAATAAGTTATAATGTTCTCTTTTGTTGGACAACAAGTTTAGAAAGGCTTATCATTGCATTTCATTAGAAGGGAAGATGCTCCGAGTGTGTTGCTTTTTCAAATATAAACGGGGAGGCGTTTCCTCATCTGAGCATGTGAAATCACAGGCACACACACAGAAAAATTCGAGAGGAATAAAACAAGGAAATTATTTAAATGCAAAAACGAAAAAAAAATGCAATTCACAAGCGCGTATTGAACCATGGATGTCGTACTGAACGGTTCGATATTATATTGAGTATTGTGACCTCCCAAGTCAAATGCTCATGAAGTGACTCTCAGCAGATATTGTTCATGTATTTATGTCCTCATTTAGTGAGAGGACAGACACTGAAATCACCGCGAGCGTCACACATGCTTCAGTGTGTGTAGTAAACAAAACCACTCGTCTGCTTCATTCATTAAAACAGAGACACGCTGAACATGCAGGATTCACATTTAAAGGGTATTTTTGCTGCATAATATTTACAGATACTAGTCCATATTGCGGTTTGATTTATGTATAATGACCTACTTTTGATTAATTAATTAAAACTTTGACAAATTCCGTGGCATTCCACGTTATTCAGTAAATCCCAGTTTTGTATGACTGGATTCCGTGTTTTCCACATCGCGGAAATCATAGGGCCCTACATAAGCCATCTGTCATGTTGGAATGCTTACTCAAGAGCAACATGTATGAATATCTATATCTGCTAATACTTAGCAGCTTATTTTCACAGGATTTAGTTTATCATTAATGTTATGTAATTCTGCATATGGTGAATAGAATGGTAAAGAATACTGGGTAAAACTCTCAGAAATAAATAAATAAATAAATAAAGCAGTTGATTATCAGAGAACTATAAATATTTATGGTTCTTACAACCATAGGATGCACAATGTAATGCAATTACATGAAAAATGATTGGTTTGTTAGTATGAGTGATGAGCAGCCTTAGAATGTTGACTGTTCCAAGATGGTGGACACATTGACGTGTCTGGTACAGTAAAATTAGGTATCTATGTGTAGATCTATGTTGCTGCCTAGTTCACAAAACTCCCCTTAAAATGTATGTTTACAAGAAGAATTGTAGAGAGGCGAGGAAATATTCTGAAATATTCAACCGACAGCCTTAAATGTGCTAGATAAATGCAGATTTCTCATAAACAAGTCTTCACATAATGCCTAAGCCAAAATAAGTAGTCTGTGGAATCACTACCCTGTTGAAAAAAAAAACAGCATATGCTGGTCTGTTTTGAAGCATGGCTGCTGGTTTGAGCTTGTTTAAGCTGGTCTATAGCTGGTCATGAGCTGGTCTTTAGCTGGTCCTGTGCTGGACCTAAGCTGGTTCTAAGCAACTAGCTACTGCTCAGGACCATCTTAGGATCAGCACATGTCCAGCTTAAACCCGCTCATGACCACCACAACAGAGTAGTTCAAGTAAACCATAAATCTGCTTCCAAAAAGATTTAGACTTATCTGTTGCTGTGAGTTCAGGCACCCATTCTTATTGGCAATGTCCAATGGCAAAGTCAGACACCACTTTTTCCCATTTCTCCACCCTGCAGAGGAAAAATTTGGAAAGACCTTGTCTGATTGTGACCCAGACCTCACTCTTGGTATCCTCCAGTGAGAGAGTATTCATTCCCTCATCCTCACAAAGTGACCAGAAAGGGGAAGATGCGAAATACAAGGCCTGGCGGAGTCCTCTTTCTCCATGTCCCTCCCTCCCTTAGGCACTATAAACAGTGCTCATGTCAATATGATAAACTTATTTATTTCTCACGTGTAGAGCCATCTTGAAAAAGATGCAAGTGCAGAGATGACAGTCTCTTTTATATTGTCCAAATCAATGATAATGCATCAAATACACAGCAACAGCGCACCTCAGTGCGAATGATACACTTGTCGCTACACAGCCGGGGATGGAAAATAATCTGAAATATCTGAAATAAGTTGCCGAAATAAGTGCAGAAGTAGAAAATCAGGCAGAGTAGAGACTATATGTAATCATGAGCCTGAAGACTGTAAATCTGGACAAATGACACTGCACTTGTAGTTAATATGTGCATGAGGACGATGACTTAAGTGAAAATGAATATGTGATTGCATGTGTTCTGATCTGCCTGTCACATTTTGGTGAGAAAATATTGTAATTAATCTAGTCATATCTACATTTACAGGTCGAAGTTACTCACATCCTGCCCGCTATCATTATGGTCCCTCCTTTCTTTGTTACATTTCAGAAGAGATCATTCAGTCTCTTCTGTTGCAGTTGTGGAATGTTTTTAAAATAAATTCTAAAATTTCACATGATAGTTTGATTTGCACCAGCACCATTTGTTGCAGAATCAATTTAAATATTGTGCTGGGAATAAATCAAATCAGTTGGATACAAATGCTTGAACAAATGGTATATCATATGGATACAGAAGCTACATTATACATGCTGTGTGTTTACATAGGTACTAGGAATGCAACAATAAATCAATGCAGAATCGATTTGAGGATCGATTCTAAGATTTTCTGAATGCTTTGCAATTCACATTTGAGTGTGTGGTTAGAAACTAGATTAGAGAGCCATTCACAAATTGAATCTGCATTGATTTATTGTAGCGTCCCTAATAGTCACCCTAAAATTATAAATATATAATGGTTCATTAATCGTTAGTTAAAAATTAGTAAAACTTGTGCTTCACCACTAACAATAGGCCGATGTAAAATTAAAATAATTGAAAAAAAAGTAAATTAATTATAAAAGGATAAAATACAAAGAGTTACATATATTGTATGTTAAGAATTGTTTGCAGAATAAGATGAGAATTTCATCATAAATCACATGGTTTGTTTTATGGCAATGAATAGCATGCATATAACATTAGCTATATTAATATTTTTAACATATTGAAATGAATCACAAAAATTAACCCATTATGTCTGCCAGCCACACTAAAAGAAATGTTGTCGTCTTTTTTTTCTATTACAGCGTGTAGGTAGATCATGGTTAAGGAAAGACACACTTGGTGGATTTTGGATCCTAAGGACAACCTTTTACACATCAATGTGGGTGGGTTGAGGCACACTCTATGCTCAAGCATTCTGAGGAAGTTTCCGGACACTCGTCTTGGCCAGCTTTTGTCCTGTGACTCAGAAGATGACATTCTACTGCTCTGTGATGACTTTGATGTCCAACAGAAAGAGTGTTACTTTGACCGTAACCCTGGCCTTTTCCCATATGTCCTGCACTTCTACCAGACTGGCAAGCTGCACATTATGGAAGAGCTGTGCATTTTTTCCTTCTCTCAGGAAATAGAGTACTGGGGCATTAGTGATTTTTTTCTGGACAGCTGCTGTAGTTACCGTTACCTTGATCGTAAACTAGGGAGACATCATAAATCCTGGGATGAAGAGAGTGATGCTAGCAGTGTGGATACATCGGTTGATGAGATTTCGGATCTGAACAAAGATATCGAGCACTTCCATGAAATGCGTTTTGGAAACATTCGGAAGTGTCTGTGGCTAACATTGGAAAATCCAGGGTATTCAATCCCTAGCAAACTTTTCAGCTTGCTTTCCATTTGTGTGGTGTTAATATCAATTGCCACCATGTGTATCAACAGCATTCCAGAGTACCAGATATTTGATGAAAATGGTAATCCAACTGAAGACCCAACTATGCATGTTTTAGAAGTGTTCTGCATCTGCTGGTTTACCTTTGAGGTAGTAACACGCATGCTTCTTGCTCCAAACCATCGTAAGTTCTTCCTGCTACCACTAAACGTGATTGATATCATCTCAGTGATGCCAATTTACATCACTCTCTTTTTTGATCTGCTCTTTGGGAGTGAGTCAGAGCTGGACAACTTGGGAAAACTGGTCCAGGTGTTGCGGCTGATGAGAATCTTCAGAGTGCTGAAGTTGGCTAGGCATTCCACAGGGTTAAGGTCACTAGGTGCTACGCTACGGGTGAGAATACACTGCTAATGTTAAAGTGCATTTACAACCTGCATATTGAAGCGGTGTCCAAACCTGGACTTGGAGGGAGACCCACAGCACTCCACTTTTTGTATTTCTAAAAAACTCACCATGTTTTCCAATATGCATACTATCCACCTTAAATATATCCAATATTAGAACAAATTTACAGTGGATTTTTGAATTTACTTTCCCCTTCACCAACCTGTGATTCACATGAGATCACATCAATAGCAAACAACAATGATCCAACAATCCAATTTAAAGAACAAACCCAAAACAAGCAGGCACAAACAGACAGTGGTCAAATAACAGGCAAACAGTCCAATCGGCAATCTAGACAGAAACGTAAATCCAATGAACAGACAGAACATCATAACATACCATGAAATTAAATAAAACAGTCCAGTCTATGGTAAAAGAAATCACGTGATAAAGCAGTCTGTAGTTTCAAGATGCAGTATTCTGATATGGCAGAATGTTGTAAAACTTTTATACTCTTCTGCTTTACACTCAAAAGTACTTGTTATTCACAAAAAGCATAATTACTGTTAGGATATTGTATAAACAGGCAAATTGGGATGCAGCATCACTTCATTTTTTGGAGCTCTCTCTTAGCAAGCTGATAATCTGAATCAGGTGTGTTATATAAAGGGAGTCACAGTCCTGTGGGTGCCCAGAATCAGGTTTAAATACCACTGACATACTGGATAGTATTAACTCTAAATGTTTTGATTATTCTTTAACAAAATGAATCCATGATAGCAGTATTATACATAAATATCATATATTTTGACTACCTTGTCTTTGGAAATTCTATAAAACCTTCAGGTCCTTTCAATTATTACAAAAATTGAAATTATTCTTGAACAGTCTAAATATCCATTTCAGCCAACTCAACAATATAAGCACTTAAAGGGTTAGTTCACCCAAAAATGAAAATTCTGTCTTTAATTACCACCCTCACATCGTTCCAAAACCAAGACCTTTGTTCATCTTTAGAACACAAATTAAGAAATTTTTGATGATATCTGAGAGCTTTCTGACCCAGAATTGCAACACAGCAACACAAATACCACATTTAAGGCCCAGAAAGGTAGTAAGTGTTAAAATGTTAAAATAGTCTATGTGACAACAGTGGTTCAACTGTAATTTTATTAAGCTACAAGAATACTTTTTGTGTGCAGAGAAAACAAAAATAATGGCTTCATTCAACAATTTCTTCTCTTTCATGTCAGTCATTGACCCACGTTCATAGGAGTACCACAACGCATGCATGTGGTGCTGCTGATGCAGGAGATGGCTTTCTGAAGACGAAGGTCTGTTTTACAAAGGTTTTACGACAGGTTTATGAAGGCTGTTTTATGTACAGCATGCTTCTTCCTCTGCTTGTAAACAAGGCGCAGTGCATCCGGGTTCTACGTCAGAATGCCGGCTTCTGCGTCAGCAGCACCACATGCATGTGTTATGGAACGAACTCTCATGAATGAAGACTGACACGGAGGAGAAGAAATTACTGAATAAAGGGGATGTTTTTGTTTTCTTTGCGCACAAAAAGTATTGTCATAGCTTCATTAAATGAAGTTGGACCACTGATGTCACATGGACTATGTTAACAATGTCCTTACTACACTCTTAGAAGAAAAGGTTCAAAAATGAACCTTTTGAGGTTCCTAAGGATTGCAACTGGGGGAACCTTAAAAATTCATTTTTGAACCTTTTTGAAAAGGTTGGAACCTTTACATAGAGGTGAATTAATAACCTTTTTGAACCTTTTTGAACCTTTTTTAAACCATTTTAAAGCACCCTTTTGGTACTATTTGTTATTATTATTATTATTATTATGTAATATACTACTATTTTTTTATACCAATTTACAACACAGACACAACCTGTAATTGTCTATGAAATGTTTATTTTTATGAATGTTTATAGAATTTAATCACAGGACGCCACCCAGGAAAAATATATATTAAAACTAATAAATGTTTTCTTTCAAACAAACAAATGAATGAATAAATAAATACATAGTAATACTGTTTACAACAATTAATATCATATATTTACAGTGCCTCTGATCAATTCTTGACCAAAATAAATAAGCAATATTAGCTGAAAAAGAAAACAGATATATTCTTTCATGAAAAAATAAGAATGGTGTTTACAACAAGACTAATATCACGTTATATAATATAATATCACGTATTTAAATCCCCTGCCACACACATATATATATATACATATTCAGTCAAACAAAAAATTGGCCATTTTAATCACAGTAGGTGGCATTTTGGTTTCGGTATTTTGGAACATTAAATACTTTTCAATGAACTTCAGGGTGTTTTTAATCTTTGAAGCATACTCAGTGTTGAAGATGAAATATATTGCCATTAAAATAACTAGAGCCATGGTCACGTCATCTACTTCGCAGATCTTTTCGCCATTCTTTTACATATTTTTCACAAAACAGTTTTAATAATAATAATAATAATAAATTGCTGCCATATTTATCACAATTTATTATTATTATTATCCCACATTAATTTTAGTTAGCACCTCAATCGAGATCACAATTCAATATATAGGCTTGGCTATATCTTGGGGGCAAAAAGCACTACCCATGCCTTTGAATTATGTAGTTTTGCTCATAATTGTACAAGGTCTTTTTAAACTAACATATAAACAATTATGTAGTGATTGGTCCTTAATAATTAAAGTGTGTGAAAAGTTCAGGGACTAAAACCAAAGTATGGGCCTCAAAAGAACAAAATGGTTAAATCCTTACAGTCCATTTTTAAAAGGTTCATAAAGGAACCTTGTCAACAGGCCAGGCTCTTAAATGAACCCGTCTGCTGCAACAAAGGTTCTAAAAAGAACTAATAGCATGTGTCAAATGAACAGTGGATCATTATAGAACCCATAAGTTCAATTTTGAACCTTTTTGATAGTTCATATTTGAAAGTTCACCTTACCTTTCTGAGCCTTGAACGTGTCAGTTGTATTGCTGTGTATGGAGGGTCAGAAAGCTCTCAGATTTCATCAAAAATATCTTAATTGTGTCAGTTGCATTGCTGTCTATGGAGAGTCAGAAAGCTCTCAGATTTCATCAAAAATATCTTAATTTGTGTTCGAAGATGAATAAAGGTCTTACAGTATGAGTAATTGACAGAATGTTCAGTTTTGGATAAACTATGCCATAAGTGCTTACAGGTGCATCTCAAAAAATTAGAATATTGTGAAAACATTTTTTCATTTTTTGTTTCAAAAACTGAAACTTTCATGTATTCTAGATTCATTACATGTAAAGTAAAATATTTCAAAAGTTTTTTTCTTGTTTGTTTTAATTTTGATAATTAGAGCTTATAGCTCATGAAAGTCAAAAATCCAGTATCTCAAAATATTAGAATATTTACATTTGAGTTTCATTAAATGTCCATCCCTACAGTATAAATTCCAGCTATTTCTTGTTCTTTGAAACCACAATAATGGGGAAGACTGCTGACTCTGCAGTGGTCCAGAAGACAACCACTGACACCCTCCACAAAGAGGGTAAGTCAAAGAAGGTCATTACTTAAAAGGGGTGGCTGTTTACAGAGTGCTGTATCAAAGCATATTAAATGCAAAATTGACTGGAAGAAAGAAATTGGGTAGGAAAATGTGAGAAAACAGTCAAGTAAAGCCAGTTTAAACACTTGGGAAAGCTTCACAAAGAGTAGAATGAAGCCGGAGTCAGCGCATCAAGAGTCACCACGCTCAGATGCCTTCAGGAAATGGGCTACCAAGCCACTTCTGAAACCGAAACAACATCAGAAGCATCTTACCTGGCTAAGAAAAAGAACTGGACTGTTGGAGAAAAAGAGCTGGACTGTTGCTCAGTGGTCCAAAGTCCTCTTTTCAGATAAAAGTAAATTTTGCATTTCATGTTGAAATCATGGTCCCAGAGTCTGGAGGAAGACTGGAGAGGCACAGAATCCAAGATGCTTGAAGTCCTGAAGTCAGTAATGATTTGGGGTGCCGTGACATCTGCTGGTGTTGGTCCATTGTGTTTTATCAAGTGCAAAGTCAATGCAAGCCATCTCCCAGGAGATTTTGAAGCACTTTATGCTTCCATCTACTGACCATGATATTACTGTGCTTTATTGGCCAGCCAACATGCCTGACCTGAACCCCATTGAGAATCTTTGGGATATTTTCAAGAGAAAGATGAGAAACAGTCAATCCAACAATATACAGACAAGATGAAGGCTCAATAGTGTGTCAGCAGTGCCACAGGCTGATCGCTTCCACGCCACACTTCACTGATGCTGCAATTTGTGCTAGGAGCAAGTAATTTGATGTAATTTGTGCTGCCCACCAAATATTGAGTGCAGAAATGAACATACTTTAAAGAACTTGAACTTTTCTGTTTTGCAAATACATTTTTAGATTGATCTTAGGAAATATTGTGATATTTTGAGATACTGGATTTTTGGCTTTCATGAGCTGTAAGGTCTAATCATAAAAAATAAAACAAAAAAACTTTAGAAATGTTTTACTTTACATGTAATGATTCTAGAATATATGAAAATTTCAGTTTTTTAAATAAGTTACAAAGAAAAAATGAACTTTTTCAGGATTTTTTTGAGATGCACCTGTATATTTTCCATGTAAAAAGTCATAAAATCATGTTTTTGTTTCTTTGTGTAGCACAGCTACAGAGAGGTTGGAATCTTATTACTGTACCTGGCAGTGGGTGTATCAGTGTTTTCCGGGATGGCTTACACTGCAGAATATGAAGAAGATGTTGGTTTGGACACAATCCCAGCTTGCTGGTGGTGGGGGACTGTTAGTATGACAACGGTGGGCTATGGAGATGTAGTGCCAGTGACAGTGGCAGGAAAGCTGGCAGCATCTGGCTGCATCCTGAGCGGTACATTAGTTGTGGCACTACCCATCACCATCATTTTCAACAAGTTTTCACATTTTTACCGCAAACAAAAAGCTCTTGAGGCTTCAGTGAGAAACAGCAACAACAAGAGGCTTATAATAAGACAACACAGTAACAGTGAAGACATCGCAATACATGGACATAGCAACTGTTTGGAGGATGGAGAGAAGGATGAAGATGTCAGTTTTGAGAGAGGAATTGACAACTTTTGCTATGAAGAGCATCCACTGACAAATAGATGCTGATGTGTCCACTATGCAAGAAAAATGATTTTTCGGAATATTGTATCAATTTCAAACATCATATCCTGGCTGAAAATAGAAATAGGTGACCAATTAAAGGAAATCTGTGGGATTCAGTGATTCCACTGTGCTGTGGGGGGCATTTTGCTGCCATGGTTTGGGTCCACTTGCCCCCTTAGAGGGAAGAGTATTTCTCAACCGGAATGCTTTTAGATTAGTTATCCTCAGCATTAAACAACAGAATGTCTAGTAAGTCTGCGTGGCTGCATCATCAAGTTGTCCTCCCCTGCGGTCACAGATGAAAATACTACTAAAAATTAATTTAGGGGAAAAAATTATATGGAAAATCCTTATATTATCTGATTTTCTATTAATGCAATACAATGAACAAAAACTTTCAGTATTTTTTTTGTAAATTATAATGAAAGCAATAATTGTCAAGTCAAGTAACATTTATGTAATGCTTAATTCAGTACAGGTAGCTTCAAAGCAGCTTCACAGTAATGAACAGGAAATTACAGTGTCGATGTGGCAAAGTGCATAAATTATGAAACAAATTCAGTTCAGCTATAAAACAACTCTACAGCAGGTAGATGGCAATAGTGTCATTATTCAGCTCAAGTCAGTTTAATGTTGAGTTTTGTTTTAAGTTTTCCCCTGACCTTAAATGAACGAACATGGTGTGATTTATGATTCCACGATGCATCACAGGTCAGATTTTGTGGACCATTATTATTCAAAAGCTCTTTCCAAATGGAGTTTGGTGGAAAGTTTGGTTTGGAATGAAATTAGGTCCACATGGAGTTTGGTGGAGAGTTTGGTTTGGAATGAAATTAGGTGAGAAAATGGTAGGGTTGTAGTCTAAAGTCTTTCTAATCAGCAAGTATACAATGCTTAATAGGTAGCCAATGCAGTATTGACAGAACCAGGCTGATATGATCATACATTTTAGTCTGGTAAGCACTCTAGCTGCTGCATTTCGGACCACCTAAAGTTTGTTTAATAATACTACAGGGTATCCTGCTCTCTTGATGGCATCACGGCGTCGGACTGTTCTATTTCATCTTATTTAAGCGCAAATGAACAACATTATCTAGGGTGCTAGAAAAGAAAAAAAGTCCATAGGTTCTGTTGGAATATCAAGCTATTCTGATCTGTTATGCTGAAGACAAGTGATGTTGATAAAGCAATCTTTAGTGGAAGAAGTGATAGTTCTACATATCTGTTACAAGGGACTTCAATTTGAAGTTAAAATCAGAGCTAAATGGAAAATAAATGAAATCAGATAATGACCTAAATGTCACAGCTCTGCTGTAGAATTTCAAAGTAATCAACAGATATTACAATCATTACAACCCTTACCAAAAAGTAGTATACTTCAAGTTTAATTTTTTTTAGTATACTTAAGTAAAGTTCAAGTATATTTTTAGTATACTTTATTTAGTAAGTATACAAATATCAGTGTACTAGTAGTATACTTGTTCAATACTCCTTGGGACTAAATTGGCCCACTTTCTAGTATATAAAAGTATACATTTAAGTATACTTTAAGTATAAATGTAGTAAACTTTGAGTACTACTACTAGTACTGTGTACTAGTGCCCCCTGCCATATAACAATGAAAACATAGATTCTAGGAGCACAAGTATAGCTTAAATATATTTAGACTTTTTCTAAGTATAAGTCAAGTATACATAAATGTAATTTTTAATATATTTCTGAGAAGTACATAAAAAGTAGACTAAAAATATACTTTGCTTTTTTTTAGTTTAAAAATAAGTATACTAATAGCACACTTGAATAAACTTTTTTGTAAGGGAAGTATGACTCACAGTGTTTGCTAGTTGATTCTGATTTGATGCAGTTGTTTGATAGACTTGTAAAAGATGAAATGAAAGACAGAAAAGAGACGATAAACTTAACTGACAAGTTAACAGGCTAATTGTATGCTAATAACCTATGCAAGCAATAGATATTCAGATTAAAAAGCTAATGACATCAAATTATTTTTGATAGACAAAATCAGGTAATATATATGATAATATTGAAGTTATATTTAGCAAACGGCAAAGAGTAATAAGATATTCGAGATGAAGCTTGACAGCAGTAAGGCAGGTAGCAGAAACTGTTAATTGTGGGAAGACGCATAGTGAATAATATAGTGAACAAAGGAAGCAAAATTAAGGCTGCCTTCGAAGTATCTTTCAAATTGAGATCGCATTCGCATTGAGATCGATAAAAATTGATGACATGTTAGGTAAGTAGCTTCACTAGCATAAAACCTTTTGACTAAGAAACACCCAAAGTTGTTCTGAGTAATCACCTTTTTACTATGAGGAAACATTTCTATGCAAAGAGCACGAGGGTTCACAGAATAGGTTGATGTGTATGAAAATTATATTAATCATTTGGCCTTAGTCACAAGATCTCAACTCAACTTAACACCTGGTAGTTTTTAGCATCTTAGACAGCGCAAACCCTTAACATCTGCAATATTAGTGTTCTTTGATTTACTGGGAATTAAAACCCATGACCTCAGCATTGCAGGATTGTTAGTGGTTTGAAGGCTTGCTGTGCATGATGGAATTAGATGTTGTCCCAAACCACAAGAAAACCTTTGTTTCAGCTGTTCCTGCTCTTCCTCTAGAAAGAGGTTCACTATAAAAATAGCAGTATTGTATGGTCCTAAGACAATATGGCATAGAAGATGATGTAAGGTCCCACTGAACAGTGTCATTTTTTAATATTAAGGCCGTTGTCTCTATATCATGAAAAAATGTTGATCCCTAACAAATAAGACTGACTCATCTCATTCTCTAAAGTAGAGGAAACTCGTTTGTTACCTCAGGGGTCTCCAGTCCTTCTCCTAGAGCACATGTGTCAAACTCTGGTCCTGGAAGACCACTGTCCTGCAGAGTGTAGCTCCAACCATCTCCAAAAAACCTGCCTGGAAGTTTTTAACATAGATTATCTTACTATTAGGAGATGAGAGGGTCTGTAGTACTTAACATTGGAAAAAGCGTAATGGCTAACTTGGATCATGTGAGGCACCTCAGCCAATCATATAATGGCAGTAACATCAGTGACTGGCCCTCTCATTTTCACAATAGTTAGTTACAGTTTACATTGCACAGTTTCTTGTGAATTAATTAGCTCGTCTTGTGAATACATATTACACAAGAAAAGCGATTTTGGTCCTTCTCCTGATATTGTGCTTAGCGTTTAAAATAGATGATATACAGTTGTGCTCAAAATTATTCATACCCTTGGTAAATATGATCAAAGAAGGCTGTAAAAATAAGTCTGCATTGTTTATCCATTTGGTCTTTCATTCCAAAATTTCATATTGATTTGCTACTGGAACTTCAAACAGGACTGGGTTCTGTGGTCAGGTGAAACTAAAAAATGAGCTTTTTTGCAGTAAACATAAAAATGTAAACTATAAAAAAAAAAAAAAAAAAAAATACCCCATGTGTACAATATAGTATACTACTGTAATGTTGTGGGCCTTTTTTCTGCCAAAGATCCTGGAAATCTTGTTTAGACAGACGGCATCATGGATTAACAAATACAGATAAAAAATAAAAAAAAATGCCTGATAGAAATCTTATAATGGGCTATGGTTGGATCCTCCAACAGGACAATGATCCACAAACAAACATCAAGGTCAAAACAAAAATGGGTCACTGAGAACAAAACCCAAAACCAAGCTTCTGCCATGGCCTGTCCTGAACCCTGTAGAAAATGAGTGAAACCTCTCAGGCATTGAAGACTCAGAGCTGTTTTCTTGGCAAAAGAAGGTTAAAAAAAGTATTGAATAAAAGAGTATGATTAATTGTGGCCAATGTGTATTAGAGAAAAACTTTTTTTTTCAAAGTGAGATTTCTCTCCCATTTTAAATTCTTATTCTACAATGAAAGGTTAGATTTTTCTACATTTTTGAAATTGATCAAAATGAATTAATGATACAGATTTATTTTCACCGCCTTCTTTGATAATATTTACCAAGATAGATGCCATGAAATGTTTGTTATTTCACTAAACAAGAAATATAATGAACAGATTTTTATTAAACAACATACACTATACACAATACTTTAAATTATTCACATCCTTTATTCATTAAATTGCATTATATCAACACAGGGCACAAGGCACTCATAATATTCATTACAATACAAGTCTTCACATTACATTGATATTTTTAGTCACTACATAATATTATACAACATCCATTAATGAATAGCAATGTGACACATTTGCTGATAGTAATGCCGTAAATAAGTCCTACATGTTGCAACATTCCCTACTCTGCCTTCTTTCAAAAAACATTTTTATTAAGGTACAATCTAAGTATTGTTTAGTGTAAAACATGTTAAAGATTAGCAAACATGCTGTGGATTTCTTAAATGATAAACTATTTCCCAAAAAAGGCTGTTTATATAGTGAAGCCTCTCCTCTGTTGACATCCATGTAAGAAACAACCTCTTGTCCCCCTCCCTGCATATCAGCAAAGCCACAGCGTTAGCATTAGCTGTTACTTTTTTTGGCTAAAGATTGCAACCTTGCCTTCCAATGGCTTTGTTTCTAGTAATCCCGAAGACCTTGATTAGCTGGTCCAGGTGTGTTTAATTGGGGTTGGAACTAAACTCTCTTGAACAGCAATCCTGCACCCCTGTCCTAGAGGGCCACTTTCCTGAAGATTTTAATTCAAATACACCTGACCGAAAGTTTTTAGTCATCCTTAAGACCTTGGAAAAACTCTGCTGAAAGGTGGCCATCCAGGAACAGAATATTTCTACTCCTTCATCTTCTTACTGTCCTCTTCTTCTTTGCTCACTCTTATACCATAAAACCATGCTCTTTTCTGAAATCTTTCAGTGGTTATCACTCTTGTTCTTCCCTACCTTTTCCTCTTTCTACTTTCACCCTCTATTTAACTTGTTGCATCTCGTTCACTCCCTCTGCTCTTCTGTTCACCTCTTTCTCCTACAGTATTTCCTCTACACACACTACCTATTTTCAGTCTTACTTCTTTTTCTTTTCACTTGCAGTCTGCCATTGTTTCTTTCTTTGCCCTGAATATTCACGGGTTACTACTGCTACAATATCTATTCTACCTAAATTTTAGATTGGGGAAATATGTGTGTAGTACTTAGAGGAACAAATGTATGCATTTTATTTAAAAATGTATGAAGGACCAAATATGCAAAAATGAAAAAATAAATGCATAAATATTTGAATCAATGAGCTAACTATTTTGTCATTATTTTTCATTTACTTTTTTATTACTTTAATATGTTCAATAATTAGTATGAATTGACTTAATACACATACAGTAGTATTTAGCTAGTGTAAGCATTACTATTCTACGTGTTTAAAGTACCATTACCACAATTACGACTAGTGAACTAGTATGGATGCCTTTGAATGACTGCACAAATATGTATAAACACAACAATATAAAGTCGGACATCTTCACAGATAGCATAGCCAAAGAAATCCTGCCATTCAAAAAGGTCAAAAAAACGAACAAAACAAAAAAACGCTGAATTTACAAATAGTAGTACAAGTAGTACAAATTGCCAAAGAAAATGTATATCTCTCAAACGTACATTCCAGCCTTGTACAACAAAGTGAAAGATGATATTCTGAAGGAGATAAAAGACATATCCTTTTACTCTGCCACTACTGTGTGGTCAAGTTTAAATGTGATACCATATATGTGCTTGACCATATACTGCACAACTCTTGACTGGACACTGTAGTCCAGAGAGACCAGATACATTCCCCAGAGTCATTCTGTTGATGTACTCACCAAAGCCATGGGCATAACTACAGTCAATGGTGCAAACATTGTTGAAAGACCGCCTCTGCAGAACACCCACTACTTCATTGCCACGTTAGTCCTGCCCACAGATTCACACATATAGCAGGAGGTGAGTAAATTTAAAAAGGCATTGTTGTGTCGAGTCTCACTGTAACAGCTAGCTCAATTTCCAACAAACTGACCATTGCAAATCCAATTCTCCTTCATGTCAAAAGTAATGTAAGCACTTAGAATACATCAGAAATAAAGCGGGGCATTTAGTTTAAATTTTGAGTCTTTGATAGCCGGCGAGGTATTGTGTCGATACTCACACCAGCTGTTGACTTGTGGGACTTGTAGGAGACCAGGCATTGGAATACCCACTTGAAATCCTGGTTTGCACGATCCGATCTGGCCATTGGTTTGCAGATTGTCCCTGATGTAAAACTGTAAGTAATGGCAATTTGCCCGCAGAATTCCCTCCAGAAGTGGGAGATGAACTTGTTGGAGACCACATCCTCCAGAGCCCTTGAATCTGGAAACTGTGGTCCTTGTTGTCAAGATTGTCTTCAAAGTTTGGTACTTCTAACAGTTACCTAAGTATCAACCACTGAAACGTGACAGAGGCATTTTGAATGTCCAAGGCCATAGACTGTTATGCTGTTAGAAATCTGTTAAGTGTTACAAATGCAGGGTACTTACCAAAGACTGGGACTTGCCAGTACTTCTTCCGCAGATCCAACTTAGTAAAAAAAAAAGCAAGCTGACCAAAGCGCACAATCCTCCATTCAAGGAAACAGTAAGGAATCAGGCTCAGTTACATTATTCACTTTTTTATTAATGTTTGAGATGGTACTGAATACCGCAGAATACTTCCTGATTACCGTATCACTACTTCGTTTTATGGATAGGTAGGAAACACGTGACTCCAAATTAGCTAATATGGCAGAGTTGCATGACATGCTTAGCCATGTCCCTTCAGCATGCTGATATGACATAGGCAAGTTTTACATCAACGATCAGGGGTGCAAAATTAGCATTACTCAGCTTTATAACAACACAAGGACTAGAAAACCATACCTGCATAGGTGAACCAGGTACCGCAAGAAGGACTAACTATGCTGAGCAATTTCCTTTTTTATAGAATTTTTTTTTTTTTTTTATTTTCAGATACAAGATTTCAGATATAAGAGATCTACCTAACTTCCGCACCTGGTGAAGATTTTTTTTTTTTTTTTTTACACAGTTACCTCTGAAAACAGACCATTCTTAATTTTCTGTAAAGCTGCTTTAAAACGATATGTATCATGAAAAGCGCTGTACGAATAAATTAAATGAAATGACTGATGCAGAGTTCCACGAGTAAGCACACAGTCGTTACAACTGCAGCTTCCGATGAGCTTTGTTCATTTTAGGGTGCTTTCACACCTGCCACTCTGTTTCGGAACTTGGCGCATTTCCCCCCTTAGCTTGGTTCGCCTGAACAAGGTGGTCTCGGCTCGATTGAAAAATGCACTCTGGAGTGGTTTGGTTGTAGTGACCAGACCAACGAACCAGGCTATATCACAATGTATAATAAGTAATTACAGTTCCGTGAAGAGCAGTAGCTTTGTTCTTTTGGTAATACCTCTTAAAATCAACCTGTGAATGTCTGTGAGCACGCCTTTGCCATTCAAAATCAAATTGCGTCTTTTCATTGTATAATGCCGTCTTATTGCTCTCTTTGTAGTACGTGCATTTTAAAAATGCTTTCCCAACGAATCCTGGACTCCTGCTGAAAATCATAAATAAAACGACCGCTACAAAAAGCCGCAAAACTGTTGTTGTTCCATCCTGATGGATGACAGCTGAGCAGAATCCCAGAAAAAAAAACTGTGGAACTTTGACCAATGAGAGGGCAGTTTACTCGTGCGTGACTTGTAAACTTTGCCGTGTGAAAACGAACCGCACCAAGAATAAAAAGCAACATTGTAATAATTTTAATCCCGGTTCTGGGACAAAGCAATCAATCTGCAGGTGTGAAAGCACCCTAAGTAAACTACTAAACTTTCCAGGGCACAGCCCTTTGAAATCTTCCATCAACAACAGTTCCCATAGATCAGGGATAGGCAACGTCAGCCCTGGAGTGCTGATAACCTGCAGAGTTTAGATCCATCCCTGAAAAAAAAACTCCTCTGGCTGTAGCCTTAGGGATCCTGAAGACCTTGATTAGCTTGTTCCAGTGTGTTTGATTAGGATTGGAGCTAAACTCTGCAGGACAGCAGCGCTCCAGGACCGACGTTGCCTAGCCCTGCCACAGATCATCAAATGTCATGGCTTTATTTACAAAGTACAGGTTTTCAAATAGTGCACAATTCTCCCTAATGAACTGCTAAGGACTGCTTATCATGCTTTTGCTTATATGCATCAGGCACCAATTTGTACACCTGGAGCACTGCAGACTTGACAGCATTGTAATCCAACAATACTGTCATTGGCTTGGGCAGCAATATTACCCTGAACCAAAATGGCCCATATGTGTTATGGCCAATTTAATTTAGTTACAATACGCTCAAATGCAATGCACTGAAGTAGGAACACTATCAGAGGGAGGGCAAGACCAAGGAAGTGGAACCGGCATAGTACTCAGTACCTGGACCTTGACATCTAGCCTGCCCAGCTTAATATCTCATTTTGCTTCTAGTCTCATATTTCAGTTACTTTAGCTCCAGATCTTTTAAATGAAACATGATCATGGGATCACCATCTGAACCCCTTCTCTACTACCCTTGGTACCTGCCTTACCAAATCAAATTCCATAATTGGACACTGGACAAGTTTAAAGCTTCTAAGGCAGAGCAAACTGAAGAGTTATGGATTTCCAGCAAACTGTGCAGAGTGATGGCATGAGCTCAGGACACACAGGTTATCACAAGACTTGGCGTACAGACAGGGAGACAGACAGCAGGTGAGAAAAACACTTTGACACCAAGATATAGATAAAGAGCAAGTGATCGTGACAACTAGTACAAAACCAATGAGTCGCCACCATATGAAGAAAGAAAAAGAAAAAGAAATAAACAACAGAGTGGAAAAGACAGCTGACAAACCCAAGTCTTGACAAACTGATTACGCAATCTATACACGTGAACACAGGTAGAAAACTCTACAAATATGTGTCCTATAAATATGCTAAAATCATAATCATAGTACAGAGACTTTGCTGCCCTATAGCTGTTATAACTATTTTGTCTGCTACAGTGTGTATGTCTAGATGCAGATAGTCTCAACATATGAAGTGCTTCTCTTTTGGTGCTGATTGTCGAATTCAGAAATTTTTAAACATTTGAGGTTCTGAAGGATTTTGAAAAGATACATTTTTTTAATTTATCGAGTCATATTTAAGTGTGTTCTCTGATGTACTTTTTTGAACAGCTGTTGTGTACCATTATGTCAGTGTAGGAAACTATCGTCTGATCTAGCAGCATGTTTATTCGGTGAACCAAACTAAGCATCAGGTAATCCAGGTTATTTTAATCTGTTTTTAATCTCATTCAGAGCTCTGTCTCATAGTTCCGAAGACTGATGACATGGCTCATTTCTACACTTACTATCCACCTTTTTCCTGAGTAACCGATGAGTGTCACAGTGTTTTCATAGAAATCCATGTTAAAACAGTAAAAAGACTGACTGAATTGAAAATTTTGAAGTATAACTAAATATAAAAATGTGCGCCAGTTTAACGTTATATTATCGGATTGGAAAATATCCGAGACAGGAAATGTAAAGCACTGTTCCAGTCGGATGAGACTTCTGTGTTCAGAAAAAGGTGGATAGAAAAGTAAATGCAGTTACAAAGACAGATTAATTTTTTTCTTTTCCTTTTCCTCGTATGGAGGACTGTGTAGATAGAATGACATATGCTACTTTAATTTCGAAATTTGACTTATTTAAGGGCTGTTGGCAGGCACTCTTAAGCCTCCCATACAACTGTAATATCTGCTTTTGTTACACTAAGGCTTTTCAACTCCAGTCCAGGCAGGCCAGTGTCTCACTGATTTTAGCTCTAATGTTAACCAAACACACCCAAACAAGCTAATCAATGTGTTCATAATTAGTTGCAAATTACAGACAAGTTGGTCAATTTCGGTTTGGTACTGTTGTCTGAAAGACACTGGCCCTCCAGAACTGAGGTTGCAGAGCTCTTTGTTATACCCGAACAATCTGCTTCAATAAGGTGATGGCTTTCGAATAGCAAAACATCATGTTTCACTGCTTGATGAATAATGTTTTTGCAGGTATTTCTAACTTTACTTTCATACTTAGACTTAGTTTTCCTTCAGGGATGAACATCTAAATATGTTTCGTACAGTGTTTTACCGCTAAGACGATTTCAGAATTCAGAAGGGAAACAGTTACCTACAGTGGCATGCGAAAGTTTGGGAACCCCTTGCAGAATCTGTGAAAATGTCAATATTTTTAACAAAATAAGAGAGATCATTCAAAATGCATGTTATTTTTTATTTAGTACTGTCCCGAGTAAAATATTTTACATTAAAGATGTTTACATATGGTTCACAAGAAAAAAAAAGCTGAAATTATTAAAATAACCCCCTTTAAAAGATTGGGAACCCTTGGTTCTTAATACTATATGTGGTTACCTAGATGATCTACGACTGTTTTTTTGTTTTGTGATGGTTGTTCATGAGTCCCTTGTTTGTTCTGAACAGTTAAACTGAGCGCTGTTCTTCAGAAAAATCCTCCAGGTCCTGCAGATTCTTCAGTTTTCCAGCATCGTTTGCATATTTATACCCTTTCCAGCAGTTACTGTAGGATTTTGAGATCTATCTTTTCACAACTGAGGGACTTAAACACACCTATTAAAAAAGGTTCAAACATTCACTGATGCTCCAAAACGAAACACAATTCATTAAGAGCCTGCGGGTGAAAACTTTTGAAAAACATGAAGCTGTCCAAATGTTTCTTATTTTGTTAAATTATATATATTTTTCCATTTAGTACTGCCCTTTGGAAGCAACAGAAGATACTTACATGTTTCCCGGAAGGCAAATTAAGTACAATCTACCTTGATCTTCAAATTCAAAAAGTTTTCACTCCCCAGGGGTGATTTTAATCATTTCAGCTATTTTTTTTTTTTTTGTCTTGTGGACTATATGTAAACTTCTTCTCTAAACTATCTTTTATGTAAAATATCTTATTCAAGACAGTACTAAATAAAAAAATAACATTTTGTATGATCTCTCTTATTTTGTTAAAATTACAATTACATTTTCACAGATTCTGCAAGAGGTTCCCAAACTTTGCATTCCACTGTATAATAGGTTTCTGCTGTAGCTGTCGAAATGCAGACTATTGTGCAGTTTCCTGTACCAGATATCAAGTGGCAGTTGAGACGGCTGTTATTTTTCAAGGAAGTTCTTGAAACCTTAACTGACCGAGAGGGACGCTTTGGCTTTGCTATTTGCCTTGAAAAATTTTGTGGCTTTCCAACCAACACATAATACATTGGGCGGTGATAGTTCAGGAATTTTAAGTTTGAGAGGGGAAAAGTGATTGTTTTAGTAGATATCTTGTACCTGGTATGTGTAGACATCCGCAGACCACCTGACAGTGTGAGACCATTGTGGAATGCAGACAGCCCAAGTATACGTTGGGCATTAGGCATATCTCTTCAAACTTCAAGAGATCTATTAGTTCATTGGCATTAATCTTACAGTTAATCTTACAGTGGTTAATTTCTCCATCACTATAACACTAAAGTTGTTGAAGTGACAGTTTCCCAATATCTATCAAGATCTACTCATGGCAGTGACAGTTTCCCACTGTCTATTAAGATCTACTAATGGCTTTAACTGCTGCTTGATTACTTGTTCTACTAGAACTGAAAGAGAGAGGCTAATTTGTCCATTTGAATAAAATTGGAAAATGGTTCAGCAAGCAAGCAAAACATCTGCTTCTTACTTGCTTCACTGCAGTACTACCAACACTATAGGGATAGACTGCAAAACAATGTAACTGGATACATTCTCAATTGTTGTTACACAGCAGTGCATCATTTTTATTGTACATCTGCAATATTAAATGAATGTTTCACTCAAACATGGATAGCAAAGCATACTACACATAAATACATTGTCTAAATATATGAAGTGGACATGGTACTTAAAATGTAATTTCAGGAGTAGCTGCATTGCCATTTATATTTCTTGAAAAATCAAGGTGTATTGCTGTGACCTTGAACAGCTAATCTGCAGACAAGAGAGAAATATAACCCCCATTAAAAACAAAAGCTAAATCTAAACACTACTTGAATTATTAATGATACACCACTGCAGTCTGGAGAACAAAAATATCCATGAAACATAATTCTGTCTTCATGATGCAACGAAAGATGATCTTACTCGATGTTCCCATTTGAAACACACGTAAATATGATATTTGTTTTGTAACATGTTTTACTATATACAGACTGTGTTGTGTATGTGACAGGCTTAATAACTCCCTCTTCCGTTTGCCCTCTACCATATTTCTTTGCCATTATTTTTACCATAGATTTCTTTACCATATTTTGTTGCTATTGCGATTTATCTGTCTATCTGCTTTATATGTTATGTAGAGTTCAATAGCAGAGAAATAAGGTAACGAAAGATGGTATTCCTTAACTTAGCAAGGTAAGGAAATGGAGCTATTTTTACCTTATTGACCGCTGCAATAAATAGCAATGCTCGTAAATGCTACTCAGGAGCTGCTGGAAGAGTTCAAGGAAGCTTAAGTCTATAAGTGTAAAAAAATTAAACAACATTAGTGTAAATAAATGAGTTTTATTTTTTTATTATTCAAGAATTTACAATTTTTTAAAAACTGCCCCTTAAGCAGTATAGATGCTAAGCTTAACAGAATATATATGTATACAGGTGCATATCAATAAATTAGAATGTCGTGGATAAGTTCATTTATTTCAGTAATTCAACTCAAATTGTGAAACTCGTGTTTTAAATAAACTCGGTGCACACAGACTGAAGTAGTTTAAGTCTTTGGTTCTTTTAATTGTGATGATTTTGGCTCACATTTAACAAAAATCCTCCAATTTACTATCTCAACACATTAGAATACTTCATAAGACCAATAAAAAAAACATATTTTAGTGAATTGTTGGCCTTCTGGAAAGTATGTTCATTTACTATATATGTGTCACATAACGTGTGAAGAAGGGGCAAACAAAGACGAAGGTTAAAGATAAAGTCTTTATTATAATCCACAGGTAAATCCACAACAGGAGGGTAGAAACATTCATGTACACATTGACGAGACTGGACAACAAACACTGAACTGAATGCAACTTATAAAGAGGTGCTAATGATACAAGGACAGGTGAGGGTGATTAACTAATAATGACTTAACAAGGACAGGAACAGCAAAAACCATATATGGGCACAGAAGGGAGAAACCAACACAAACAGTCCACAGGGGTGTGACATTATGTACTCAATACTTGGTAGGGGCTCCTTTTGCTTTAATTACTGCCTCAATTCAGGGTGGCATGGAGGTGATCAGTCTGTGGCACTGCTGAAGTAGTATGGAAGCCCAGGTTTCTTTGACAGTGGCCTTCAGCTCATCTGCATTTTTTGGTCTCTTGTTTCTCATTTTCCTCTTGACAATACCCTATAGATTCTCTATGGGGTTCATGTCTGGTGAGTTTGCTGACCAGTCAAGCACACCAACACCATGGTCATTTAACCAACTTTTGGAAGTGTGGGCAGGTGCCAGATCTTGCTGGAAAATGAAATCAGCATCTTTAAAAAGCTGGTCAGCAGAAGGAAACAAAAAGTGCTCTAAAATTTCATGGTAAACGGGTGCAGTGACTTTGGTTTTCAAAAAACACAGTGGGCCAACACCAGCAGATGACATTGCACCCCAAATCATCACAGACTGTGGAAACTTAACACTGGACTTCAAGCAACTTGGGCTATGAGCTTCTTCACCCTT
>JAHKKF010510104.1:0-11445 GCA_019740295.1 Labeo calbasu | reverse complement strand
CAGACATCATTGGCTTTCATCATCTCCTCCGTGTCTTTGATTGTGTGTGAAAGAGCTGAGATGTGTCTGTTCATCTCCTCCAGCTTCTCCTTCATCATTTGCTTCTTCTGCTCTTCTTCCTTTCTCAGTGCAGTAATTGTAGCTTCTTCTTCATCTCTGAGAAACTGAGAAACTGCTTCTCAGACTGCTGTTTAATCTGACGCTCTGTGTGCTCAGCTTGAGACTGAAATCAAATCACATTCACTTCAATCATCTCAATCAACACACATCAACACATCACATCATCCAGATCCAAGAGAAACTCAGACACCCGACATATAACAGATCCAGAAACAGATTGCTGCTTGTCATTTACAACAATATATAACAAATCATAATTGTGTATAGTGATCATAAATCTGAACTGAAAATTACACCAGTAAATTCTGTTTTCTCACCTTGATGTGTTGATCTGTTTTTTCAAACTGTTTTTTAATATATTCCTTGTGTTGAAGTTTTTCCTGTAAGGACTTCAGTGTTGTATTGAGCCCCTGCTAAAATTGGACAAAATAAAAATATATTAAACATCAGATTACAGTGAAGAGAAGAGAATACAGTAACCATACAGTGCTGTGAAAAAAAGGATTTTTGCCCTATCCTGATTTATTTTTTGTGCGTGAATGTCACATTATATTGATTCAGAAATTAAAACCTAACATGAAACAAAGGCAAGTAGAACTTTTTTTCTTCGTCTTACCCAGTAATACTTTAATGTACACAAAAATAGAAGAAATCATATATAAAATATAGTGTATAAAAGAAGTATATATAATATGAATATGAAGAAATATTGAGAGCAGGAATGTGATGATATCTTTGTTTATGACTTATTGTTTTTTACATATGGAAACAAGAGACATTTGTCCTACCTTATATGAAGAAACCACTTCACTTATTGGTCGGAATTTGTGATTATTGTGTTGTGTTGCATCTTTACACACTAAACACACAGGCTGTTTGTCCTCCAGACAGAAGAGTTTGAGTTTCTCAAAGTGTAAACGGCAGATCTCCTCAGATCCTGATGAACGACTCTCATTTCTCTCCTTCAAGAACGACTCACACAAGTTTTGTAATGCCAGATTTAGCGGAGGATGATCGTTTAAGGATCTTCTCCTGCAGACAGGACACTCCTGAGTTTTCTTGGTTCTCCAGAACTGTTGAAGACACTCTTTACAGACACTGTGACTACATGATAAAAGAACAGGAGTCTTGAAGATTTCATAGCACACAGGACAATTATAGTCATATTCAGCTGATGAAGACATTTTCACTCTTTGAGCTCCAGCAATCGAAACTTTACTTTCACTTTCTGAATAACGGTTTCAAACATGAATAACCACAAGAATCACAAAGATCTGCTGTCTGTTCAGAAACAAACCCAAAAATGCTTATTTTTTTCTCTTCGTTGTCCACTGATGGCTGATGCTTGTTTTCTTTTGTCAAAGAGATGAAAATCAGTATGACAGAAAAGAAAAGTAAGTCATTCTCTTCCTGGTATGTATTGTGAGTGGGTGGAGTTTCTGATCATCTTTGGGTGTTTAAACAGCTCTGACGACCACATCAAGATTTCTTCAGGTTACATTTTAATAAAATGCATTTAAAATCACATTTCATTAAAACTTTCTCAAGTATAATGCTAGAAAACCTAGAATCAAATACAAAATAATGAAAAACACAAATATTGATAATAGGTTTTAGTTATTGCTCTATATTTCTGCACAGAGTTTCTCCAGGATCTGTCATGTTGTATAATTTCTTCAAATGCTGAAAATCACAGTGATAAACACACGTCTGCTGATTGTGCTGATCGTCTGTGTTTGGAGACATGGGCTGACTGGTGTTTTTATATGCTAATACCATTATTTAGGGGACATTTCAAGTTTTCTAAACAGCTTTAATCTACAATTTCTGTAGTAAGTATTTATATTTTAACACTGATGTGAGTTAAAAAGAAATTTTACATCCATTTACATCAATGAAAGAATAGTCATTTAGCATTTATAATGGAAATAAACAATTATACATTACTCTCATGTTGAAGAAACATTGAAATTGTGATATGAATTAAATACCAGAAACATGATGAGTGTCAAAGATTAAAAAAAAGTAGGTCAATCCAGACCTGCAGGTGTAACGTTTACTGACTATTGAGCGGTAAGATACTCAGAGGGTAACAACAGAATAATGGAAAGACTGTGTCAGTGAAGGTGGTTGTGAATGTGTGTAGATGTGTGTTAGTTACAGGATCAGAGAAAGACACCGTTCCTCTGTCATAGTCCAGATCAACTCTCACATGCTCAAGCTTCTGTTTAACAGGAAAACCAGCCCGTTCAGAACATCTGTGCTCCACACACCAGACATCAGTGTTAAAGAAACCATCTCTTTTCCTTTGGTTTGATGCTGTAGTTACTCCAAGAATCCAGCACAGAGTCTTTTTAACCTCCACATCCCAGCAGTGTGTTCCTGAGTTAAACCCCTCTGAACCCAGAACGCATGGAAAGATGTCAAATCTCTCTGGATTATCAGGAAGCAGTTGACTGTTCTCACTGCATCTCACACTGGTCAGATCATCAGAAAGGACAAGATCAGGATTTGCAGTGTTTGGATCCAGAATCACAGGAGCTGATGAGACACAATCAACAACTGATTTTATTCTGATGTTCATATAATGGTCAAGAGTGAACCTACCCAGGGGCAAAATACTGTCTAAAGACTTACCAGTGGCAAGTATTATATAAGCAGTTCTCTGTGGTGGGCTCCACCTATTTGGAGAGGCAGCCATACACAGAGAACCAGTAACAGAGTGAAACTATATTTAGGGGAAGACACAGGGTTTGCAATAGAGAAACTGAAGAGTGGAAGAATACACATATGGGACCATCATAAGAAAGTCACTTTATATGGAGCGCTAAACCAATTTTGAGGGTTCACCTGAAAAGGGGCATAACCACAGGTAATGGGTAATGAGTTCCCCCACCAAACTCAACTACAGCAATGTGATGGAAAGGGTAGTCCAGGGTTTACCACTCAAGGGAAACTAAAACTGGTCCTAAATAGAGCAAGCTATCACCTCATAGAGAGGAAAGGTGCTGAATGAAAGCTCTATACCCTACTAGTCATCTGAATTCATTTGTTGTAAGAACCCTAGATAAAACTGATTCCATGTGCAGATTATAAATTCTGGTGAAGGTATTGGGTGTAGCCCAGCCCACACCTCTACATATGTATCAGGCACCATTCGTTAATGCTGTAGAGGCTGTAACACCCCTGGTCAAGTGCGCTCTCACTCCCAAGAGACATGGTAATTCCCAGTCTTGTTACAGGTATGAAATGACAATTGCATTCACAATGCAGTGGGATTTTCTCTGCTTGGAGACAGCTTTCCCCTTCTGCTGTCCTCCAAAGCAGACAAAGAGCTGTTCAGATAACCTGAAACTGTAATTATAATAAATTCACAAAGCGCATCCTGGGCACAACAGAGACTAGGCTGGGTCCCCCTCATCAGCAGGTTTAGCTTGGAAGAATTCAGTCTGATCCCTGAAGGGGGTAGTAAGAACTTTAGGCACATAGTCTAGGACAATGATCTCAGGACAACGTGACAGTATGCGGTCCAAACTCTAGGCCTGTCATGTTCATGGAGAGGGCTTGTAGTTCTCCAAAACTCTTAGTAGATAGATTACTTTATAGAGGGGTCACTAATATGAGTAATTGTATCTATCACTGCTGTTGATAGCTCTCTGAATTCTTCCTCGTCCCATCCAAAGACCACACATGGAGGTTTCAAAGGTATGGGCATGAGGGCAAAATTGTACTTTGACCCTGAGAAAGAAGGTCCTACCTCAGAGGAATGGACCAGGGAGGGGCTGAGACCATCAGAGCGAGCTCTCAGAACCAAATCTGATTGGGCCAATACAGCGAAACCAAAATGACCTGTTTTGCATCTTTCCTAATTTTTCACAGCATGGGTGTAATGTGGCTCACTGGGGGAAATGCATATTTGCGTAAGTCCCTGTGTCAGCTGCGGCGAGCCTCAGTTAGGGAGTACCACAGAAGACAATAGGAGGATTCCTGAGAAGCAAACAAATCTACCTATGTGTCACCAAATTGACTCCAAATCAGCTGGACCGTATGGGAATGAAGTCTCCACTCTCCTCTAAGCATAGCCTGATGTGAATTCACTGAGTGATTGAGGTCGAACAAATACCACCCTGGTGGCTGATATAAGCTACTGTAGCTGTGTTGTCTGGTTCAATACGTGTTTGCCTTTGATCAAAGGTCGAAACTTCCTCAAAGCTAAAAACACAGGCAACAACTCTAGGCAGTTGATGGACAGAAAGTGAACTGTAAATATTGCCTGTCATTTTCAGGGTATGCATAACAGCACAGATCTTCTCCAGACTCACTGTTTTGGACAATGTCCTGCATCTTCTTCCAGACTCTGAACGGCAGGTTGCCCAAGTAACGTGGCACATGAATCAAAGCTCCAGAAGGCGTCTGTGGATCCGGTTGTGAGATCTGGACTCTGGAAGAACATTCAGATTCACATTCAGTCAGAACTGCAGTGGCTTTGGCTTCAGAAGCAGAGAGACCAAAGACACCAGCAGATCGCTCACCTTTCCATCGTGACTGGAAACTCCTGCAGAACAAACACACTATTTATCATCAAGAACTCAATCAATCATCAATCAATCAGTCAATGGATGATCTGAAATCAGACCTTTAGAAAGCAGACGTCATTGGCTTTCATCATCTCCTCCGTGTCTTTGATTGTGCGTGAAAGAGCTGAGATGTGTCTGTTCACCTCCTCCAGCTTCTCCTTCATCATCTGCTTCTTCTGCTCCTCTTCCTTTCTCAGTGTAGTGATTGTAGCTTCTTCTTCATCTCTGAGAAACTGATGAAGCTTCTCAAACTGCTGTTTAATCTGACGCTCTGTGTGCTCAGCTTGAGACTGAAATCAAATCACATTCACTTTAATCATCTCAATCAACACATCATTGAAAACTGAAATGCATTATATTAAACATAAATCATATAAATCATAATTGTTTCAAGTGATCCTACACCTATACTGAAAATGACTCTTGATTCTGTTTGCTCACCATGATGTGTTGAACTGTTTTCTCAAACTCTTCTTTAATGTTTTCTCTCTTTTTAAGTTTCTCCTGTAAGGACTTCAGTGCTGTATTGAGCTCCTCCTAGAATTGGACAAAAAATAAATAAATAAAACACCAGATTACGGTGAAGTGAAGAGGATACAGTGATCATACAGTGCTGTCAAAAAGTATTTGCCTCATCCTGATTTCTTGTTTTTGTACTCATACTAAATTGATCCAGAAATCAAAACCAAACATAAAACAAAAGCAACTTGAGTAAATAAAAATACACTTAAATAGATGTTTTTTTTTTAAGGTAAAATAAATTCTAAAAATGATGAGGAAGAAAGTAACTGAATTATATCAGTCACAAAAGAACCAAGGACAACATGGAAGGAGCTCCATTTTCTACACTCTAGTATTTTCTACACTTTAGTAGAAAATACTAAAGGAGAATGTCTGGTCTTCAGTCTGCAAGTTGAAGGTCAACTTTAATTATGCAGCAAGACCAAAGCATAGGAGTAAGACTACTTTAAAAGGGCTTCTGTGTGGTCTAGTCAAAGTCCTGACTGTGTCAGGACCTTAACTGGGCAGTTCATGCTGGAAAACCCTCCAATGTGGCTAAACTAAAGCAGTTCTACAAAGAGTAGTAGCCAGTTTGGTTGTCATTATTGCTGCTAAAGGGGGAAATGAGTGTGTTATGGGGGAATAATATGTTATTTGTGCTTAAGGCTCTATTCTATTTTCACTCAGGATGCCTTTATGTTGTATTTCTTTTAAGATCTAAACATATTTAGTTTGAGATGGGCAAATACTTTTTCACAGCATATTATATTTCATATGAATTTGAGTAAAATGGCACATCCACTCAAACATTAAGTGGATGTATGTGATGATATCTGTGTTTACAAAGACTTATTGTTTTTTTATATGAAACAAGAGACATTTGTCCTACCTTATATGATGAAATCACTTCACTTATTGGTCTGAACTTGTGATTGTCGTGTTGTTTTGAATCTCTGCACACAAAACACGCAGGCTGTTTGTCCTCCAGACAGAAGAGTTTGAGTTTCTCACTGTGTAAACTGCAGGTCTCCTCAGATCCTGTGGAACGCCTCTCATTTTTCTCCTGCAGGAACGACTCACACAAGTTTTGTAATGCCAGATTTACTGGAGGAAACTTTTTTGAGGCTCTTCTTCTGCAGACAGGACACTCCTGAGTTTTCTTGATTGTCCAGAACTGTTGAAGACACTCTTTACAGACAGTGTGACTACATGATAAAAGTACAGGATGCTTGAAGATTTCACAGCACACGGGACAATTATAGTCATATTCAGCTGATGAAGCCATTTTCACAGTTTGAGCTCCAGCAATCTGAACTTTACTTTCACTTTCCAAACGACAGTTTCAAACATGAAAAATCATGAGAATCACAAAGATCTGCTGTCTGTTCAGAAACAAACTTCTTCAAAGTTTTTCTCTTCATTGTCCACCGATGGCTGATTCTTTTTTTACTTTTTTCAAAGAGAAGACAATCAGCATGACAAAGGAGAAATAGCAAGTCAGTCTTTTCCTGGGAAATGCTGCAAGTGGGTGGAGTTTCTGATCACCTTGGGGTGTTTAAACAGCTCTAATAACAACATAAGGATTTCTTCAGGTTACATTTGAATAACATTCAAAATGAACTTGCATTGAAACTTTCTCAAGTATAATGCTACAAAATCACACACAAGAGAACAATGAAAAACATATTGACGGTAAAAAAGACTCAAGACTCTTTATTGTTTTATTTATTGCTCTTTATTTGTCAAACTTTCTTGAGCAGAGCTTGGTAGAGTAGTCTCAGTCTCAGATGTCACGCCTACATGGCTGAATGGCACAAAAAATTAGAAACACTTCAGGAGTTTCGAAGTCGTCATCGGATTGTGTGTCACGTTCTTTAACATTCCACCTGGAAACCCCCTCACTGAAGAAGAAAGCCGTCCTGTTTACAACTGTGACAATGGATGCTGGACTTTTTAAAAGATTGTGCAATAAGTCCGCAGCATAGACTCTTTAAAATACACTGACCAAAATTATAAACACAACACTTTTGTTTTTGCCCCCATTTTTTATGAGCTGAACTCAAAAATCTAAGACTTTTTCTATGTACACAAAAGGCCTATTTCTCTCAAATACTGTTGACAAATCTGTCTAAATCTGTGTTAGTGAACACTTCTTTGCCGAGATAATCCATCCACCTCACAGGTGTGGCATATCAAGATGCTGATTAGACAGCATGATTATTGTACAGGTGTGGCTTAGGCTGGCCACAATAAAAGGCCACTCTAAAATGTGAAAAAGAGAAATAGGCCTTTTGTGTACATAGAAAAAGTCTTCGATCTTTGAGTTCAGCTCATGAAAAATGGGGGCAAAAACAAAAGTGTTGCGTTTATAATTTTGGTCAGTGTACGTCCAGGAGTTTTACACATGGTCTGTTATTGCGGGGACATTTCTACACCCCAAAACATGATGAGGCACAAAACGAAATGTGATTGGTATGCTTTATACCTCTTGGGCGGGCCTTGGACATTCAAAGTGACCAAGGTTCCCAAATTCTACCATCAGCCTAAAGGTCTGGCTATGCAAGACTATGGGTAGAACAACCAAATACTGGTACTTTCAGAAACGTGTATTCATTAGTAGCACATTTTTCATATAAATAAATTAGTATATGAAAAACGTGGTAATTCCATGATTTGTAGTAGCCTACACTCTTAAAAAAAAGGTGCTTGGTGATGCCATAGAAGAATCTTTTTTGTTTAAATGGTTCTACAAAGAACCTTTAACATCTGAAGAACCTTTCTGTTTCACAAAAGGTTCTTTGTGGTGAAAGAAGGTTCTTCAGATCATAAAAACGTAAGAAAGAGATTGACTGAACGGTTCTTTGTGGAACCAAAAATGGATCTTCTATCTTCTAATTTTCCTCAGCTGTTACTCCAGTCTTAAGTGTCACATGATCCTTCAGAAATCTTTCTAATATGCTGATTTATTATTAAAATGATCAATGTTGTGCTGCCATATTTTTTTGTGGAACCTTCTTTTTTGGAACGTTCTTTGATGAAGAAGTTAAAAGAGCAGCATTTATTTAAAATATAAATATTTTCTTAAATATTTTCTTAAATATTTTTAAACAATGTAAATCTATCACTTGTATCACTTTTTATTGAATTTAACACATCCTTGGTGAATAAAAGTATTAATTTCTTTCAAAAAAAGAAAGAATACACATTTATTCATCAACAAATCCTGAAAAAAAGTATCACAGGTTCCAAAGAAATATTAAGCAGCACGACTGTTTCCGACACTGATAATATATCAGCATATAAAAATGATTTCTGAAGGATCATGTGACACTGAAGACTGGAGTAATGATGCTGAAAAATTCAGCTTTGATCACAGAAATAAATTTGATTTTTAATGTATATCAAAATAGAAGAACGTTGCTTTACATTGTAATAATATTTCACAATATACATTTTTTATCGGCCTTTTTGATCAAACTATAAAAATACATTAAAAATCGTACTATTCCCAAAGTTTTGAGTGGTAGTGCATCTCAAAACAGTATATTTAATGTTAAACAATAGCATTGGAAGAATCTGAGATGTTTAAATGAACCATTGCATTGATGATGAAGCTCCTCTGTGTCACGCATCTGCGTAGTAAATCGCCAAAACACGTTGTACAGACACTTCATTTTTAATGGTAGCTGATGAATTGTCAATTGCATTTATTATACTTTCAATAAAACATTTGCAATGGGTTTGTAAAAGCTGCTTGTATGCATGTTTGGCCTGAGTTTTCATTGCATTTACTCCAGCATGAGTGCTTTGAAACAGTGAATCAATTTGTGAAGCAGTTGGTTCAGTTGATTCGTTTTTTTCCATCAATATGTAAATGCATCTCTCACAGCCTTGTTAACTTTAATATAGTGTCTAACTAGTGTTATTATATTAGTATTAAATTTATTTATTTATTTTTAGAAATAAGTCAAATATTATCACTGATCAAGCTCAAATCTGATGGTACAGAAGGTTGGCAAATATTAATTTCTTTATAGAGAAAATGAACCAGATACTGTCATCTTTACAATGAGTCTCGGCAGAGTTATTGATTTGAAATGATGTATTAATAAAGAATCCTAAGAACATAAATGTAAAATTGGTAAATCTATTAAAATATTTTAATGTAAAGCAAAATTTACAGCCATTATAATGTTACAATGTTTATATAATCATACAAATACTGACTGATATCTACCTACAATCAGAAAACATAATATCCATAACACTTACATAAATGTAATTCTCCTTATTTTCATGCAGGTTTGTACCTGTTTATTACGAAAGCTGACCAACAGCTAAATCTGTTATTTGTTGTTGTTGCGATGGTTAAAAAAAGTCACAAACTAAACGATGTCCTTTGTGACGCTGTTAAAAGATGTCGGCTTTATCATCCAAACAGGGTCCTGAGATCAGAACCACGTGATCCAGACCGATCTCTCCGCTTACTGACTTCCCACGCTCTCCCTCAAAGATGATCTGAAGAAACAGTCAAATCATGTACATTAATATAATAAGCTAGGGGAAAAAATAACAATACAAGATGTAGTTCAAATAATTAGACTCTTTCAAAATAAATCAACATTTGTTTTCTTAATATTTTCTTAGTATTTTTGTCACGTTTTCTAGTATGTAATATTTAAATAGTATGCAAATACTAAATCTTAAATATATAATAACACACACATACAAAGGTATTAATTGTTCAATATTACTTCACATACACACATATATACAGACAAGTTCTAGTTCAAAATAATTAGACACTTTTTTTTACCATCCAATCAATTCAGTTTAATTTTTGTCAGTATGTGCTAATATTTTCAGTACTCAGTATTTTTTGTCAAGTTTTCTAGTATGCAACATATACATAATATTTATGTAAAATGTCTAAAAAAAATTAATATATGTTTTAAAATATATAAAACTTCTATATAATTTTTTTAAATATTCATATTTGTGTGTGTAGACATTTCTTGTTTAATATTACTTTATACACAGTCAATATTTGATCATTTCTGTTTGCTTAGGTATGCTTCGAGTTCAAAAAAGATTCATACACAATATTTTTGTCATGTTTTCTACAAGAAGTTAGACAAAATTATTTTAAGATGTTACGTTTTGTGTTCTAAAAAAAAAAAAATTAAGTGCGTTTATGCTTAAAACAAAAAAAAATCTGCCAATGTGGTCAGAAAAATGCTCTTAATTCAAATAAGATTATTTTATTAAATTTTTATTTATTTATTTATTCTTGTTTTAAGCATAAACTAATTTAAATTTGATAGATTATTCAGAAAACAAGACTTAAGTAAATGCTTAGATATCAGTACTGGACAAATACTGAGGAAGAACATAATTTTTTGGCCAATATTACTCACTGTAGTTTAAAAAATCTTTAGAAAACAATTTATTTGCTTTACAATTTGCAAATCTCAGGCTGAATAAATGTAACTTACGGCCTCTGGAGTGTTTTCTGTCCAGTTAATGGTGATCTTCTCTGACTGCCAGCTGTGGTTGAGAGGGTTTCGTTTCTCCCAGACGGCGATGGCGCTGTTGTCCAGCATCACTCTTAAGACGCCCATGTTAAGCCCCAGAATGCGATAATCAAATTTCAGACAGAAGCTGCTCTGACGCATGTAATCATCCAGCAGCAGCTTCATACGCGCCTGCTCCTTCCTGTTTCCGACCGGACCGTCGAGAGCCAAGTAATATTCCCTTCCTGAAGAAACAAAGAGAAAGAGCCACGATCAAGATTTACGTGTTTTTTTTTTTTTTTTAATTGTTCCAATTTATTGAGATTTTTAATATTTTTTTTTTAGACTAACATAGTATAAATATAAAAAAATAAATAAACCACGAAACCACAAGAGGAAATGTTATGCAATGTTATGCAATACTGTCAAAAATCAGTGTAAATATGTGAAAATATTTATTAAACATTCAGTATTAGTGACTCAGATAACAAAATGAATCAAATAATTGTAAACAACCATTAATATCATTGTTCATTATTATATTTATTATACTATTACAGTATATGTATATATATATATGTGTGTGTGTGTGTAAATTTAAAGTAACTAAAATAACAGTATAATTATAAATGAGTTAAAAATGTTAAATAAATATTAATATCTTTGTAAATGTATGTCTATACAAAGACATTAATTGTTTAAATACTACTGTATATATAACTTTTAAATATATA
>JAHKKF010510103.1:0-37092 GCA_019740295.1 Labeo calbasu | reverse complement strand
AATCGCTCAATCGGAGATATTCTTGTATAACTTGCATCCCTGCTCCAGCATCGAAACAAAGAGGGCGGACTGTGATGGCTGATTCAAGGTAAATCGCTAATGTCAATCAACTATCGTGGGAGTGGCCTCTGCAGGTGTGACGCAACAACGACAGGCATCTGAGAATGGCTCGATTTGAAAAAGGGGATATTATTTTTACAGATTAATTAAAAACCGCTGCATGGATTTTTATCATTATAGGGTAGATTTGTACATACACTGGCAACACACATTAATGTTCAAACAGCATGAAAAAGTGAACTTAGCATCTGATCACCCCTTTAAAATTGATGTTGTTTTTCTAATGTTAAACCTAAGCTATGTTGTAAATAGTTGTAAAAAGTATTTTCAGTAATGTATAGAACAATTTTGTTTTAATGTGGAAAAAAAATATTTACAGGACAAGAAATAAAATAAACGTATAGAAGAGTGTTGTGAAAAAAATTATAAGCTGCATTACAGAAATTTACACATTGTAATTTACAAATTGTACAAAATTAGTTCTCTTTTATTAACACGTGAATATACAATACAAAAAATAAAAATGTACAAAAATTATTAATTTCATTCTTAACTTGCATCACAAAAATAAACTACAGAAATTAGGTTGTGACAAAAAAAAAGAAAAGAAAAAAGAAAAAAAGAAAAAAAATTTATAAGACACTTGCAATACTAAATCAGAGCGAATAAACCATGCCTGTTAAAAACAACAGCACAATGAATTTCAGCTCTTTCTCTAAAATAGTCCTACAACAAGAGAAAATGGAAACACTTATAATATAAAGAAAGGTTTGCAATCTTAACATTACAAACATGACACAGCAGGACATGCATACAAAATACTAAACTGCTAAAGTTTGTTTACTTACATTTCAATGTGAATTCCCCAACAGAACTCTCACCCGTCATGTTCTTTGAATATAAATTCCATCGTCATCTGCGGGCAAGTGATTCTGGGATATAGTAGGGTGCGAAGTGTCCATCAGATGTACACTTCATTTTCCTGAGAATCGGAGACCGCATTTGAAGTCGCTTTCAAATTACGGCAGCCTTCGTCACGCCGCGGTAAAGCATTCGGCCTTGGAATGCACAATTCGGAGGGTGCATTCTGAATTGGGATAGCTTACGTCGTGAGGCCGTGACGCAATCACCCTTAAAATTCGCACTTCGGAGTCCGCGCACTCCACTTTGGAACACAGCTATTTTTTCCAGTAGCAATCAAAACGAAAGTATCTTAACACTTGAATGCATTGTAACGCTTATCCTCTTCCGCAAGGAGGTGGCGACAACTGCCCGTTTAAAAAAAGTATGTCATTGAATCATTCATTCAGGAGATTTAGTCAAACAAGTCTTAATGAAGTGAGACAGTGACTCCTTCATTGAATGTTTTTGTTTGTTTGTTTAAATAAATATATATTTTTAAAATACTTGGCAATGAACAGTTTGTCAGAACCACTAGTAAATTACGTGATTTTGTTTAGTTTTGTAATCTTTTTTCTCCAGAATTGTGAGAGAATCCTGGTCTCCAATTTATTACAAATAACTGGGATTCTCAATTTATCCAGAATAGTGAAGCTCTTGTTTAAATGTTGTTTATTACTGCATGTAATTCATTTAAAATGGAAGTTTAATTTCATAAAATTCAAAATACACCTCCATTTTTTTTTCATTTTGTCTTTTTCAGTTGAACAAAAGACTATTTTCCCTATATATTTCATCATTGAGGATTTCTTAAGAAAAGTTTAAAAATCTCGTCTTGTTCTCGTGAACCCAGCCTCGTGTCTTGTCTCGTCTCGTCTCGTGGGATAAGTGTCTCATCACACCCCTAATGTTTTCACAACCTAATCTTGTACAATATCAGGGTCATACTAGTTTGGGGACCATTTGTCTTTAGTTAGTAAGGTAGTTGTTAAGTGTAGGTAATGGGTCGGATTAAGGGTTCTAAAATATGGTTATGCAGAATAAGACAAGAATATGTACTTTATAAGTGCTAATAAACAGCCCATGTGCTAGTAATATGCATGCTAACAGAGAATTGATCCCTAAAGTAAAGTGTTACCAGCATCAGTTCTTTCTTTCTCCCAAAGAATGAGACCAGATAAGACAACTTCTCCAGCCCCTTCTTCTACATCTCTACAAAGTGACCAGTCACTGGATCGACCGATACTGTTTAAAGATGGAACTCTAAGGTATGAGCATTTACAGGGGTCCTATTATGCTCATTTACAAAGTCTTGATTTGGTTTTGGGGGTGTACTAGAACATGCTTTAATGCTTGGTGGTTTGAAAAAAGTCATTATTTTTAGCATGATTTACATTATTACAACACCTTTCTCCCAGCCTGGCACATAAGGCTCAATTAGTTTCCGGGTTTAATGAAGGCCCGCCTTCTGAAAAATGAAATGTGTTGTGATTGGTTAGCCGTCCCACTGCGTTGCGACTGGTGAACAGCTTAGACAGTATTTCAGTACTGCCACACCCCTTGTCAAAGAAGCAAGTTCCGTGTAATATTACAACTGTTACCGCAAGCTAGATTAAAGTGATTCTTACGTTTTAAATATGGATATTTTTCTTACAAAAACGCATCGATTCGCTAAAGGAGTCCTTTATTAACCCCCCGGAGCCGTGTGAGGCACTTTTTATTATGGATGGATGCATGTTATTGGACTTTTTTTGGACTGCTGAGGAGAAACACTCGTCTATGCCATTCTAAAGTTTGGGAGTGCCAGGATAAATTTTAATATAACTCAGATTGCATTTGTCTGAAAGAAGGAAGTCATATACACCTAGGATGCATGGAGGGTGAGTAAATAATACGGTACAGTAGTGTTGGGTCCTATCATCAGCCTGCGAGATCACCAATACATGATGTTACTGTGCTAATGTATTTAATTATTTACATACTTAATTTCATTGCCCGAAACCAGCACACGGTTTCGGTGCGTTACGGCTCCGACACGGAAACCAGAGTAGATCGCAGATTCAGCATGTGTTTCAACCCCCTGTACTGCACACGTCTACGGTGTGTTACAGCTCTGAAGTGGCCACTCTAGTCAATGCTTGGGTTTATACCTGCCGCACTGTGGCTCGTTGAAGCGGTTCTCTGCGCTGCATCACTAAAGTTAGGCTAATCCCCCACCTCATCCCTACCCTCCCTCCAACAATTCGCACTTCTGTGGGCAGGGTTTAATTTAATGATATTCTAATGGACCGCATTGTGACATCATTGCATGTGAAAAACAAATGCTGTAGTCCAAAGGAGCCGTTCATTGTAGTTCTTGAAAAGGGATTTAAAAAAAAAAACGAAATATCTCATTTTGGAGTGGACTTTGAGATTTGTAACTTTGTAGATCTTTTTTATGCCCAAAGATACACACCACACACTGACTAAAGTTCAAAAAGTGAAAAAGCATAATAGCACCCCTTTAAAATTTCTGTTCTGTATAAATGTATTGATATTGACATGGCAACATAACTTTAACATCCGACAACCAAACAATGAACGGAATCCAACTTATAAAGGAGTGCTAACGATACAAAGACAGGTGTGGGTGATTCATCAATAATGACTTAACAAGGAACGGAACAGGAAAAACCATATATGGACACAAGAGGGAGAAACCAACAAAAAAGTCCAACGGGGCTCTGACAAAGGGCAAAACCAACACAAACAGTCCAAGGGGTCTGACAGTGATAGTCTGTTACTCAGTTTTTGTATTTTTGTACCCTAGGCGTGTCAACCTTTTTACTGTTTTCATTCTTAACATTTTTTTCAGGCACCCTGTTTGAGTGATTTGTCTGTGTTTTAATTTTGATTTTGTTCAGTATTCATAATTCATAATTCAGTATTTACACACTGTTACAGTTAGCATGAAAAAACGCAATTTGAGCTTTTGCTTTGCATGTCTCCTATCATTGCACAGTATTTTAGCATCGGTTCTTTCTTTCCCCCAAAGGCTAAGACCAGATGAAGCAACATCTCCAGCACCATCTTCTACATCTCTAAAAAGTGACCAGTCCCTAGATCGGCCAATACTATTCAAAGATAGTACACAGAGTATAAGGAGGAATAAAAGGTATAATTAACACTCTTGTCCTTTGACTAAAAAAGTTTTTCTTGTAATAATAACAAATTTATTCTTGCATCAAAGGCTGAGACCAAAGAAAACAACATCTCCAGCACCGTCTAGCACATCTCTGAAAAGTGACCAGTCACTGGATCGACCAATACTGTTCAAAGATGGAGCACAGAGTATAAAGTAGGTTACAGAGTAATACATAATACACATAAAACACACAGGTATTCATATCATTATAGAGACATTCCATAGGCATAATGGTTTTTATACTGTACAAACTATATTTTCTATCACCTTACCATAACCCTACCCCTCACACAAACCTTGCTGCATTTTAAAATTTCAAAACATTAATACTGTATGATCTGTTTCCTCATGGAGACCTAAAAAATGTCCCCAGAACAGGAGGTCAAAATTTACTGGTATTATTGTCCTTATGGGGACCCCTATCATTACCACTACACACACACACATTTACTTTACTAAATGTTTCCTTCTTTACCTGCCCAGTAAAAGAAACTTTGTCCTCTTGTCAAAGGCTAAGATCAAATGGCACAACATCTCCATCCCCTTCATGTACATCTCTGAAAAGTGACCAGTCACTGGATCGACCAATACTGTTCAAAGATGGAACTCTAAGGTATGAGCATTTAAAATGTATATGTGCATATATTTTTGTGTAATAATTGCAAAGTCTGATGAAAAGTCTGCATGCCCAAAACGTCCTCTGTGTGATAGTCTGTTATTCAATTTTTTGTAATTTTGGACAAAATGTGTTGACTTTTTTTTTTTTTTTTTTTTTCCAGTTTTCATTATCAATATTTTTTGTTAAAAGAGAACTCCACTTCCAGAACAACAATTTACAAATAATTTACTCACCCCTTGTCATCCACAATGTTCATGTCTTTCTTTCTTCGGTCGTAAAGTTTTTTGAGGAAAACATTTCAGCATTTTTCCTTATATAATGGACTGCTATGGTGCCCCGATTTTGAACTTCAAAACAATGCAGTTTAAATGCGGCTTCAAACGATCCCAAATGCGGTTGTAAACGATCACAGCTGAGGAAGAAGAGTCTTATCTAGCGTAATGATTGGTTATTTTAATAAAAATAATACACTTTATGTACTTTTTAATGCCAAATGCTCATCTTGTCTTACTCTGCCTGGACTGTTTTTGTTCTGGTTAATGACAGTTAGGGTATGTCAAAAAACTCCCATCTCATGTTCTCCCTCAACTTCAAAATCGTCCTATATCACTGTTTTACCTTTTTGTGTTAAGGGTGTTTGATCTTCTTTGCATGTTTACTTAGCAAAGACTGGGTCGGTACTTCTGCAGCAATGTAGAATGATTTTGAAATTATTTTTGAAGTTGAGGGAGAAAATACGATTGGAGTTTTTCGACATACCCTAACTGTCTTGAGCCAGAATACACAGAGTTCAAGGACTGCAAGGCAAGATGAGCATTTGAGAATAAAGAGTATTTAAATTGTATTTTTTTAAATGTAAATAACCAATTGTTTCGCTAGATAAAATCTTTCTTCCTTGACTGGGATCATTTAAAGCCGCATTTAAACTGCATTTTGGCAGTTCAGAATCGGGGCACCATAGCAGTCCATTATATGGGGAAAAATGCTGAAATGTTTTCCTCAAAAAACATAATTTTTTTACGACTAAAGAAAGAAAGACATGAACATCGTGGATGACAAGGGGGTGAGTAAATTATTTGTAAACTGTTGTTCTAGCACACTGTTTGAGTGTTTTTCCAGTGATGTTGTGTGTTTTTAATTTTGATTTTGTTTGTGCAAAGTATATCAGAGTTAAATTCTATAATTTGCATGTTTTTAAGTCTTGACATTTTAAACATTCAAGCAATTTAAAAATACTGAATACTGAATTAAGAAATTAATTCAGTGTTCACACATTGTTGCAGTTAGCATGAAAACATGAAATTGAGTTACCTTTTCCTTTGCATGACTCTTCATTGCACAGTATTTTAGCATCAGTTTTTCTTTTCCCAAAAGGCTAAAAATAAATGAAGCAACATCTCCAGCACCGACTTCTACATCTCTAAAAAGTGACCAGTCTCTAGATCGGCCAATACTATTCAGAGATAGTACACAAAATATAAGGAGAAGTGAAAGGTATAATTGACACTCTTGTCCTTTGACTACAAAAGAAAACAATATTTTTTAATAAATTGTGTCTTGTTTGACTGTGTTATTAATCTGTTTTCTAAAAAGTGGTCAGAAAGGTCTGAACCATTTCAATAGCACCACTGCAAGTGTTAATATTTAGAACTTAACTTGAACACAACAATTACACAGCCAGACACCTTACAGTGAAACTCAAATTTAAATTTATTTTAAAGGCAAATTTAATTCTGTTTAAAAATTAAACTGAGTATAAGGTATGAAAACATACCTTTTTTTTTTTATAGAGTTTTTCTTCTAATATTGACACATTTGTTCTTGCATCAAAGGCTGAGACCAAAGAAAACAACATCTCCAGCACCGTTTAGCACATCTCTGAAAAGTGACCAGTCACTGGATCGACCAATACTGTTCAAAGATAAAGCACAGAGTATAAAGTAGGTTACAGAGTAATACATAATAAACACACAAACAAACACACAGGTATTCCTATTATTATGGGGACATTCCGTAGGCATAATGGTTGTTATACTATACAAACTGTATTTTCTATCACCTTACCCTAACCCTACCCCTCACACAAACCTTGCTGCATTTTAATATTTCAAAATGGTTAACCTCTTAACTGTCACCCGTCCCCTCAGTGGGATGCCTAAGTTTACTTCACCATAGTACAAAGAAATCCTAATTTAATCATTAAAAACTATATATCATTGGAAAGGTCTAAGGCTCCCAAATGAATATTTTACCACTGTTTTGACAGTTTTTTTTTACACTAGTGGGGCCTATTTTCATTATCTTGCCTAGGGCCCCACAAACATACAGGCCGGCACTGCGCGTACATTCATCTGCTCGTAAACAAGGCGCAGCACATGCTTGTTCTACATCAGCAGCACCACATGCATGCATTGTGGTACCCTCGGTAATGGTGAAGGATAGTTATAAGTAACAATACAATTGTAGCAATAAAAATGCTTATTTTATTGGTTAAAATGCAAAGCAGGTAATGTAAAATAAAACCTCCGTGGTAGGTTGCACGTTATGGTCATATATTTTGCATAATCTATCCTGTTCTACATCATGATAATTTGATAATACTTCACAAGCAAATGCCATTCAATCATAGTTTTTTATGGCATTTTCCAAAAGCAAGCAAATAACATTTAAAAACTGGTAAATGGCATATCTCACAACAGTACAATAAAATAGAGTGTAGACATAGGTGCGGTCACTGGGTCTAAGCACCAATGGCCCAAGTGGATGATTAGCAATCCAACTGAAATGTCTAATGATGTGGTTTTTACAGCAAAGTCCATCTTCAATCTTCACTGATAGTTAGGGTTTTATGAAACCGATTTCAGCAAAACACTGGTTTCAAAAGGCTCAACTGACTTCCAAAAAACCCCCCCAAAAAAAAAAAAAAAAAAAAAAAAAAATCACTCCTCCTTACTGTTAAGCTGAAAGTCAAAAATACCCTGATGTTAACTGGTATGTTATGCTTACGTGTTATTTAAGCCTGCAAAAAGCATATTTGTACTTCTGTATTATAATGTAGTAATACTGTGATGCAAAAATATTGCATAGAATAAATTGTCATATTACTGAACACATGTTCATAATAATTCAGTAACAATAATTTAGAAAAAAAGAAGATTTTTTTCTCTATCATACACAGCTGCAGAATTATTAGCTAAAATGTAAAGTTACCTTTTATAGTGCCATTTTTGACCAACTTCCATAAAATTCGGTACACATATTTGTTTTATCATGATGTAAGAATAATACTTTTTTGCAACAGTGGGCCATTCAGATTTGATTTTATTAGCCACTGAATTGAGACTGCCGACCATACATATAAAATATATTGCGTTGTTTAAAAAGAAAAAATTAAAATGGCAGAAAATTCACATTTTGTAGGGACTCAAACAAGAATCAATAGGAAAAAAAAATGTTTCTAGCACTTATACAGTATACTTATACAGTATTTCACAAGTGAGTACACCCCCACATTTCAGCAATGTTTTTAGTATATCTTCCTAAGGAACGATACTATAGAAATGAAACTTGGATATATTTTAGAGTAGTCAATGTACATCTTGTATAGCAGTGTATATTTACTGTCCCCTGAAAATTACTCAACATTCAGCCATTATTGTCAAAATAGCTGGCAACAAAAGTGAGTACACCCTAAGTGATAATAACACTATGTCATTTAACCATGCAAAGCCACATGTCCTATTCATAATGTTTTTGTCTGCTTGACAGGACCATACAAAGTTGTGTATCTTGTATTAGAGCAGTTAAAATTTGGTGCTTTGAGTACAATTCTCTCATACTGACCGCTGGATGTTCAACAAGGCACCTATGGCAAAGAACTCTCTGAAGATTTGAGAATTAGAATTGTTGCTCTCCACAAAGATGGCCTAGGCTATAAGAGGTTCAGTAACAGCCTGAAACTGAATTACAGTACTGTGGCCAGGGTCAAACAGAGGTTTTCCAAGGCGGGTTCCATTCGGAATGGGCCTCGCAAGGGTCGATCAACGAAGTTGAGTACTCGTTCTGTGCGTCAGGTGCAGAACCTGGCTTCAAAAAACAGATGCATTAGTGCTGCCAGCATTGCTTTAGAGGTTGCAGAAGTAGAAGGTCAGCTTGTCAGTGCTCAGACCATACGCTGCATACTGCAACAAGTTGGTTTGCATTGGCGTCATCCGAGAAGGAAGCCTCTTCTGAAGCTGGCAAGAAAGCCTGCAAACAGTTTGCTGAAGACAACCTGTCCAAAAGCATGAATTACTGGAACCATGTCCTATGGTCTGATGAGACTAAGATAAACTTTTTTGGCTCGGATGATGTCCAGCATGTGTGATGATGCCCTGGTGAGGAGTACCAAGAAAATTATGTCTCTCCTACAGTCAAGCATGGTGGTGGTAGCATCATGGTCTGGCGCTGCATGAGTGCTGCTGGTACTGGGGAGCTGCGGTTCATTGAGGAAAACATGGATTCCATTATGTGCTGTACATTTCTAAAGCAGAACATGATGCCTTCCGTTCAGAAACTGGGCCAAACGGCAGTTTTCCAAATGATAATGACCCCAAACACACCACCGAGATGACAATTGCCTTGCTGAGGAAGGTGCAGGTGAAGGTAATCTGACCTGAACCCTATTGGGGCATCGTCAAGAGGAAGGTGGAGAAGCACCATGTGACTAACATCCAGCAGCTTCATGATGTCATAATAGAGGATTTGAAGAGGATTCCAGCAACAACCTGTGCAGCTCTGGTGAATTCCATGCCCAGAATGATTAAGGCAGTGCTAGATAACAATGGTTTGACACAAAATATTGACACTTTGGTTTTGACTAGTTCACTTTATGTTGGCTGTATGTTAAGTTATTTTCAGCGGACAGTAAATATACACTGCTATACAAGCTGCACATTGGCTACTCTAAAATATATTCAAGGTGCATTTCTACAGTATTGTCCCTTGAGAATAATATATAATAATATAATATAATATAATAATATACTAAAATTATTGCTGAAATGTGAGGGGTGTACTCACTTTTGAGAGATACTGTAGATCCAAAATTGTTATCCCTTAATAAAGCATCACCTATGGTTGGAGAGATGTGTGTCTGAGTGCCTGAGTACCAGTGGACGTGTGGGAACCAGGATTATAGTCTCTTGACACCAACAATATTTTTAAAACAGAATAATAAGGATAAAGAAGAAAATAAGTCCCTGAAATGTGCTATTTGCAATATAAAAAATGCAGTGCTAATTTAAAGTGATTCATGTCTACACAGTATTCCCAAGAAAAGTGCTGAGGAATCATTTGATAGACACATTTCATTTCGAAGCGACACGCTATCTCCAGAAATCAGGTAATCCAGATATGTTTCCTATGTATTTTTTTCTAGTTTACATCTACAGCATTTGTTTATATGTGTTAAGTTAAACATTTTCAATTCCACACCATTTTCCTCAGCACACTTTCAGCCACTCTGCTGACAGAGGATCACTACAGATGTTCAGTGTGCACAGAGGTCTTTAACGATCCAGTTTCCATCCCCTGTGGACACAGTTACTGCAAATGCTGCATTGAGAGATACTGGAGCAAACCAACTCATGTTGGAGCTTACGTGTGTCCTCAGTGCAGAAAGAGGTTCAGAGATTGCCCTGTGTTGAATGTTAATGTGGCTTTGGCTAAACTGATTGAGGAACTTCAGAAGGCAGGGTTTAGTCCTGCTCTTCCTGCTCACTGCTACGCTGGACCTGAAGATGTGCCCTGTGATATCTGCACTGAGATGAAGCTCAAAGCTGTTAAATCCTGTTTGACCTGCACTGTGTCTTACTGTGAGACACATGTCAGACAGCACTACACAGTACCAGCACTGCAGAGGCACAACCTGGTGGAGGTGATTGTACACTTCAGTCATTATTTTGCCTGCATAATACTTCACATCAAACTTTTATTTCTATATTATATATTTTTCCAATAGCAAAAATTAATATATACGGTATATAGCATTAATGTTTTCATTTCCTTTTATTTTGTTTTTATTTAAAGTGTTCTATAAAAAATAGTATGTTTAATTTTAGTATTTTGCTCAGTGCACCATTTGACATGAAGGCTGTATATTTGTTGTTGTTTTTGTTTTTTATTTATAATTTGATGTATTTTGTTTAGCCTTGCAATTTACCACATAACATTGAGACCACCAGTATGTTCCGAGCAGAGAAAGAAGTGCAAGGAGAGACGAAAGGGTTGATGGCAAAGCTAACTAAACTGGAAGCGGTAACTATAGAGAAACTAATTGTTTACAACGTGAGATTATGTTGTGAAAATGTAAAAATAAATCTCTTCAAGTGCTTTAGAATTAATCTGTTTTCTTTTCCAGACACTGAGAGACAAAGAAGCACAGGCCAAACGTTTGTGTAAAGGATTTGAAGTTCACTGTAATGGTGAGTGAATATTGTGCCTTAAGTTATGTACAGTAAAGACCATATTTATGCACTTTACATTTATATTGCATTGTATATTTACAGTATTTCTTTGTGTTTGTGCATGTTTCTCACAGATTTTCCCTCAGATATTATTGAAATGGCTGCTCTTGGTCACCCTTTGAACCTTGGAATATTGTATGACAGTAACAGTGATTCTTTTATACAAGGTTAGACCTTTTGGTTAAAGTAAATGTCTAGAAACATAATGCACAATTTCTCCCACTGAGAGTTATGACAAATTCATAAAGAACTCCAAAATTATTCAAAAAAACCTTTGTTGTTCATTATATATCCAACTTTTTTTTGCTAGACACTTTTCTGTGGAACGAAAGCACTATTGCGTGTATGAAAGTGTCTTTGCCTCGGCCTCAAACAGAGGTCAAGGTTCTGGAAGCTGACTCCCTACAGGAAAGATTCAGAGCCCTTGAAACATCTCCTGTGTTAAGAGCAAGAACTTTGAATGGACTGTTAGAAGTAAGTGGAGCTGCAGCTTTTTTGAACCACCCAGTTCAATCTCAAAACCAGGACAGAGTTATGTTACATTATAGAACCACCACCAGACTGGACATGATCAGCCAAAGACTGTTGCAAGAAGGAGCTCCTACCTCAGTGATTAATTCAACCACAGCTACACATGTGACCATCGCTGTATTCTATGGAGCCCAGGCCTTCTTTGTTTTTGATAGTAAAAACAAAATTTCTGAAAAAAATACAGAAATGAAAGAGGTGGTGAAGAAAATGACCTCTTTGGAATGTTCAAATTTACACATGAATGTCAGTGAAAAAGCTAAAAGCTTGTTGTATGACTGTAATCTCTACATTGATATTGGTGATTGGAAGAATCCAATGCCCTTTGATAAGGCATTGGAGGTCTATAGATCTCTGCCAAGGCTTCTTGGATCCAAAGCTGAGAGAGCAGTTCCTCTGAAGGTCTGGCTCTACCCTTTAAAGAAACTGGACAAAAGCTCTGTGTGTGCTGCTGTGAGGGGAGTTGATGAAAACTTGTGGAATCAAGCTGAGAACATTCTGGAACATCTGAGAAAACAGATCAGGATCTGTCAGGATTTAATGACTAGTCAAGCAAACCTAACTGTGATTATGTGGTTCCCTGCACTAAAGCATAAATTAATTGAATTTTCAGAGTATCTGCAGAAGTACAAAGAAAATTTTCAGAGAGCAATCACTGAGATTGTTGAAGTCCTTCAAATTAAAGATGAGAAAGTAAATAAACTCCACAAAATCTTAGAGAGGCACAGCCAATCACCATTCAGTGCAGAGAAAACAAACCAGTGGCTGGAGAATAAAGAAACTGAACTGAAGGCTTTGAATGACTGCAAAGCTGCAGGCATCACTGTTGTGAAATCACAGGCAGAGTTACAACAGATCATAAGTCACTCACAGATAACTAGAGTGATGTGTCTCACTCTTTTCTCACCAGATGCTGAGGATTTACTCCTTGCAACTTTAAAGCAGCATATTGAATCTCATAACACTGTGCAAGATTATTCACTTCTGCTCAGGCCTGTTAGCATCAATCAGAAAGTGCTCATTGACATACAGCTGTTTATTGCTGCTACAGAAGCAAATGATGATACGGAGCAAACCAAATTCATTGCTGCATCTGTAGTTGGTGATGGTTTTCCTGAGTTCTCTGTACAGTTTTATCATGCTGCGATGATTGTGAGCAGAAATGTGAAGCTTGGACTCAAACCGGATACTCCTCAAATAGCTCACATACAACACACTAATGTGTCTTTGAAACTGAATCATTTGCCGAACAAAAGCACTGAGAGATATGTGGTGGAGTATGGAGTTGTGAGTAATGATGAGATGAATAATACATGGAAACTGATAGTTTATTCTGAGGCTTTAAATAAAACATGGGTACTGTCAGGTTTGGAGCAAGACAAAGAATATCAGCTCAGGTATGCAGTTGCTGACAACCAATGTATGAGCAGCTTTAGCTGGATTGTTAACTTTAAAACAGCTTCTGCAGCAAGACCTGGACAACCCTCTGTTAAGATGAACAAAGATGCAATCAGAGTCACCTGGTTGAAAGCTGAGACTGATAAAGACTGTCCAGTGCTTCGTTATATGGTTGAATATAAAGAAGCTGGTTTGGAGGGCTGGTCATCTGTACAAACAAAAGGACCTCAGTGTGAATGTACTTTAACTGTACCTCAGAGCACCTGCTATAGCGTCAGAGTCTCTGCTGTTTATGAGGACATCACCAGCAAACCTAGTGAGGAGACACCAGTACCAGTGGATGGTGAGATGCATGTGAAACATATGAAACAGATTTTTGCTACTTCTTCTTCTTCTTCTTCTTCTTCTATTATTATTATTATTATCTTTGCTTAAATTATAAATGCTTTTTTAATATTTTTTTCCAGTCTGGTCCATTGATCTCTCAGTAAGAAAGAGCCCCATCTTCCTACAAGTGCTGAAACTCCGAAGATTAAAGAAACCTGTAGAACTGATGGGTTGGTCGGTTGAAGAGTGTGAAGTGAAGGGATTCCTCCAGTGTCTGCCCTACATCTCACAGCTGAGGTGAGTATTCATTTGTATATTTGTGCTGTAGTAGCTTTTTTTGCATGATAGATTATTAAGGAACTGCTATTTTTGTGACCATGTAGATTCACTCAACCACAGAGGAAATCCTGTGAAGAATGGGAGAAACAAAAGAGATTGTTTCTGTTGAATCTGTGTCTGCAAGCTGCCCTCACAGATAAACCAGACAACATTGAAACAACTGTAGAAACACTGCTGTCTCTTAAGGAATATGAGAGAAGTGATTTTCTGCTAGATTTGTGTTCACATGTAAAGGACTATGAGACTCAAACAGGCAAGAGTGTCCTTCCAGCATTACAGCCAATTTATCAATCAGATCCTGCAGTCTGGAGCATAAAGCTCTCAAAGAGAAAATGGCCCATCCTTCTAGAAGTGCTGAAACTCCAAACAGAGAAGAAACCAGTAGAGCTGATAGACTGGACAGATGAAGAGAATGAAGTGAAGGGATTCCTCCAGTGCCTGCCCTACATCTCACAACTGAGGTGAGACTCTTATGAGCAAATTAATACATTCTTGTCAGTAGTCTCGTAAGATTTATTCACATTCACACTCTTTTAAATAAAACAATTAAAAATATTAGTTGACTTTGAGTTTTGACATTCAAGATGTTCTGAGGTATAATTGAGTTTATGCCTAACTTTGTCATTTCATTCCACAGATTAAGCTGAAAATATTACAAACTGGATTGTCTTAATATGTAACATTACTTTTTTGTCTACTCAGATTTGAACAGAATGTGTTCAATCGACAAAGGAAAATTAAAGCTGTTCAGTATCTGAGGAATCTGATTGTTGCAGCATCAGAGCTTAATACAAATAATGGAGAAAATCTCACTGAGCTGTTCACATCAGTGTGCAGCTACACATCCTTCCCTTGTAATGACGACAATTTTGATGATTCCATGTATCAGATTCATCAGTGTGATTTTCTGTTGGATCTGTGTTCACATGTGAAGGACTATGAGACTCAAACAGACAGGAGAGTCCTTCCAGCATTACAGCCAATTTATCAGTCAGCTCCTGCAGTCTGGTTCGTAAAGCTCTCAGAAAGAAAAAGCTCCATCCTCCTAGAAGTGCTGAAACTCCAAAAAGAGAAGAAACAAGTAGAGCTGATAGACTGGACAGATGAAGAGAGTGAAGTGAAGGGATTCCTCCAGTGTCTGCCCTACATCTCACAACTAAGGTGAGAGCATAATTTTCATTTTTATAAGCATGACATTTTGGCCCTAATACTTTATACTACTTAATAAGGCATTTATACTAATTCACATAACTCCAAACAATTTCAGTATTGTGTCTAACGAAATTATTCCAATCTGTAGGGTTTCTCCACCACAAAGGCAAGAAGAATCCTTTAAAGATTGGGAAAAAAGAAAGAGATTGTTTCTTCTAAATCTGTGTTTAAAAGCAGCTCTCTTCCAAGATGAAACAAAACTGACACATATGGAGATACTGCTGTCATCTGTTCTTTATGAGAAATGCGATTTCCTGCTGGATCTGTGTTCACATGTGAAGGACTTTGAGTCTCAAACAGGCAGAAGTGTCCTTCCAGCATTACAGCCAATTTATCAGTCAGCTCCTGCAGTTTGGTGTCTATATCTCTCAGAGCGAAAGAGCTCCATCCTCCTAGAAGTGCTGAAACTCCAGAAAGAGAAGAAACTAGTAGAGCTGAGAGACTGGTCGGATGAAGAGAGTGAAGTTAAGGGATTCCTCCAGTGTCTGCCCTACATCTCACAACTGAGGTATATGAGCACCTGCCAGGGCAAGCCACATTAAACTGTATACATTTGTTTAAAAACACTTAACAAAAATCTTCTATATAAGACAACATGGTTCATGCAGTTTTTGAGCGTCAGCTCGCTCTATGATCTCCACTATTTTACAGAAGCCCTTTATCCATAGAAATACATTGTTCACTACTGTCAAGTGATCTAACTGGCAGATGTTGTCTGTTAATTGATAATCACATTTGTTGATGACTATTTTGACTATTATGATTATTATTATTATTATTACTTGTAGAGTAAAAAGCACACTTCAAGCACTGCTATCATTTTAATATTCCACTGTAGCATTAGTCACGCAGCTGAAATATTATGCATTTCTTTGATGTGGTGAGATGTAGTGATCTGACTTAAGTTTTCATGTGAGCAAACATAATTAAAAGGGTCATGACATCAAAGAAACCAAATTTGCCTTGATCTTCTGGCATATAAGAGGTTTTTGTACCTTTAAAACATCCTGCAAGTTTCATAGCTTAAAACGTCCTCCAAAACATTTATTTAATGAAACTCCAAAAATGGCTTGTTTGGATCTGAGGTGGCATGTGATGTCACAAGAGCACTGACATTTGCATAAACATTGCCTCCAGAGTAAGACATCGATGAATAGTCATCATCTCCCAATAGGCCCCGCCCACTGGCATTCTGTCGCTTAATAGCTGACACATGTCTACCCTTGTTGCGAGCGTCAAATTGCGTTGTATTGCGTCATGTCATGTCAACAGCAAAAAGAACCCATTACAACTGCCACTGTGCTGTCTACACTGGATACTACGGAGCCCAGGAAGTCATCTGTAGGAAAAAAAACAAAAAACAAATCCGTGGTGATGGTTTTGAAAATCTGAGCGCACAGACTAAACAAATTTGTTAGTACGGGTTATTAATCCATGGCCAAAGTTTGTAAACTGAGAGAACAGTTTAAGAATTTGGGAGTACAGTTTATTAACTAAGGGGACAAATTGCAAAACCGTCACCACAGATTATTATTTTTTTTTCTCCTACAGGTGACTTACTACACAGTATACAGATGAGTGTTAATTTTCTGACGTAGTCCACATGCTTGAGTCTGATAACAACAGGACAAAAAAAAAAGAGTGGGAAAAAAGGTCAATTGGATGTGCTTGGTTTAAACAGTTATATGGATCATGTTGTCAAAACACTTGCTTGTGTGCAATAGCAAGGGGGTGATCAAACTGTTTTCGGTCACGCTTCAGTTTAAGGTCCAATTCTCGCTATTAACAAACCATTAACTACGACTTCTGCCTCAAATTTGCTGCTTACTAATAGTTAGTAAGGTAGTTGTTAAGTTTAGGTATTGGGTAGGATTAGGGATGTATATCATTTAGAATATGTGCTTTAGAAGTACTAATAAACAGCCAGTATGTTAATAATAGGCATGCTAATAGTTAGTAGTGAGAATTGGTCCTTGTATTTTCTTATTACCAAATTTTCTATGCAATGGCATTAACCAATCATAATAGTTGCCGATTACTGACAAGCCTTAAAGGATACGCCCCTTTAAAACAGGGCGTTTTTAGATAGAGGGTCAGAATGAGGGTCGAAAATAATTATTTTTCCTCATATATATTTGTTATTTTGTGCAAAAACTTCAAGGAACATGCTGAAACAATAGAAAATCCATGTTATGACCCTTTAATTAATTGCTGTTTAATTAAACTTTTATATATTATCAATTAACTGATGATTTCTGTAGGAGTACTACTTTTTCTAAGTGGAAAACTTGAACCGTTAATTCTGATGGTAAATTCAAAGTGAAATAAAATTGCTTGATTAGACCTATAGTTTGAACACTTCTGAATTGCATGACCTCACTCAATGGTAAAATGACTTGCCAATTTTATGCAACACTTAAATATTTTTAATGTATCTTTCTCCTCAGCTTTTATAAAGATGTTATATATTTTGATAAGGAGAAGAAATCAGCCTTTCACTTTTTACTGAATTTGAGTGTTGCGGCATCACAATCAACTGGGGAGAGATTCACGGAGCTATTAACATCTGTGTGCAGCTACACATCTTTCCCCTGTGTTGAAAATATTAAATATCATATTGGCCAGTGTTATTTCCTGCTGGATTTGTGTTCACATGTGAAGGACTATGAGAATCAAACAGGGAAGAGTGTCCTTCCAGCTTTACAGCCAATTTATCAGTCAGCTCCTGCAGTCTGGATTATAAACCTCTGTGAGAGAAAGAGCTCCATCCTCCTAGAAGTGCTGAAACTCCAAACAGAGAAGAAACCAGTAGAGCTGAGAGACTGGTCTGGTGAAGACATTGAGGTGAAGGGATTCCTCCAATGTCTGCCCTACATCTCACAGCTGAGGTGAGAATATTCTCTCTGGCCAAGTTTTTTTTTGATAATCTATTGGTAAATCTGATAGTTGGTTCCAACTGAGAAGTTATGAACTGATGGTTTCAAGTTGACCCTACAGATGTCTTTGACCTAACAAAATGTTTTTTTTTTTTTTGGTATAGATTTAGTCCACCAGAGAAGGAAAATTTTGAAGAGTGGGAGAATAGAAAGAGACTGTTTGTACTGAATCACTGCCTGCAAGCTGCTCTTTACCAAAAGGAAACTTTAGAGAAAACAATGAAGGCACTACTCTCATCTGTGACATATGAGAAGTCTGATTTCCTGCTGGACATTTACTCAATTATGATTGTATATGAGAGTCAAACAGGCATGAGTGTTCTTCCAGCATTACAGCCAATCTATCAGTCAGCTCCTGCAGTTTGGTACATAGACATATCAGAAAGAAAGAGCTCCATCCTCCTAGAAGTGCTGAAACTACAAACAGAGAAGAAACCAGTAGAGCTGAAACGCTGGTCAGATGAAGAGGATGATGTAAGGGGATTCCTTCAGTGTCTACCCTACATTTCACAGCTGAGGTAAGATTATCTCTGACACAAATGACCTGTTTCAATTCAGCCGCAAACAAAGTTGGCACACTGGTGTCTCTTTATACCTAGTGGGACACTAGGTATCATCTCAGATACAATAAATGGCCAAATATTATGGAGTAAAATAATCAATGAGACCTCAAAGAAACATTCTGCCATTCAATTTCAATGAAAGAAGCAGTATGCTTTTTTACAATAGAGCCAGAAATTATGAACAATGATTTTTAGAGCTGGGCATGGCAAGTTTATTTATTTAGCATATTTCAAACATAATAACGACTATCAAAAGTAATCTTACACATGTAAATAAAAAGTATTTTTAGTTCTCTTCGCAGTCATCAAGAAAATACGAGACAGACCGCACCGGTGCGGGCTTCGACCCCAGACGGTTAAGTGAAGAAATTTTTGGCACATCCAACTGTTAATTTCATAAATGCGTTGGCAAAGGGAGTCAGTTGGGCTGTAGTCATAAGGTTAGGTAAACCTGGATATCATCTGCATAGCTGTCATAGGCAATTTGGTTCTTTCTCATTGTTTGACTCAGTTGAAGCACATACAGGCTGAACAAGAGTGGTGCAAGATCATTTATTATCTTTATGATCTTATGAACGATGATTTATTATTTATTAGCGCTGTCTCTGTGCTATGATGCTGCCGGAAACCAGATTGAAAATTGTCCAATTATCCATTTGAGTTTTAAGTAGTCCAGCTGATTAAAAAGAACCTTTTTAAAAATCTTGCCTATAAAGGAAGGTTTGACATTGGTCTGTAGTTACTCAATATGGTGCTATCCAGATTGTTCTTTTTTTTTTCTTAACAACTGAAGTTTGGAAAAGTCCCAGAAAGAAGTGAGGCATTCACCACTTCTAAGATATCTGCTTCTAAACAGTTAAACACATTAAAAAAAAAAAAAAAAAAAACGATGTGGGGAGTGTGTCAAGGTAGCAGGTTGATGAGGGTGCTGGACCGTTTCTTCCCAAATTTTTCTATCAGTTTCTTCAAACAGACATACTAACTTCCTTTTCAAATTTTGGTAGAATCTGTCTAACCTCTGCATAACTTGAGGATGTGCTAATCGCCTTTCTGATATTAATGTTCCCAGAAAAGAAGGAAGCAAACTCGCTGCATTTGCTGTATGAGAGCATTTCACTGGCTAGTTAGTCTCTTAACAGTAACAAAAAGAGTGCAAGAGAGTTGTTTAAGTTAATGTTTATACTTAAACTGTCTGTCTGGCCTAATGTCTGTCTGGCTGTGTCTAGTTTCACGCTGAAAGCATGAAGGCTGTCTTTATAGATGCTGTAGTGAATTTCAAGTTTCGTCTTCTGCCACATCCACTAAGCATTTCTGCATTGTCTTTTAATACTTTATAGTGCTGTTGAGTTTCTCCAGGGTGCTTTTTGTCTGCCAGTCTTCCTGACTTTCTCAGCAGTAACAATGGATGAAATATTTAGACCCTTACTGATTAGTAAATCTAGAGTGTCTCCATGATTGTGTGTGTGTCCATGCACAATATAAATGATAAAAAGAATGCGTGAAGCACCTTTTGTCACACCCCCGGGGACTGTTTTTCCCTTCCCATTGGTTAATCACTTACACCTGTCTTTGTCTCATTAGCGTTCTTATATAAGTTTGATTCAGTTCCTTGTTCAGTGTCCGTTCTTATGTTGTCGCTAATGTCATTTATGTTAGTTTCATTGTGTTGAATTGTGTTTTCCCTGCTGTTCCAGTGTGTTCCTGTTCCCATTTGGATTATCTCATTAAAGCACGTTTTGTATGATTTCCTCGTCCCTGCTCCTCCTTCCCACACACGACCCTGACACCTTTCAGCACAAAACCTAGATATTCAAATGACAAATACTGACCAAATGATGCTTGCATTGATAGACATCTTTCAATATAGCAGCTACCTCCACCTCTTCTAACAGCTCTGCATACACTTAAAGTAGTTATGAGGGTCTGTTTCATTGAGGACTGTTGTACTTCAGCTGTCTTCTAGCCATGTTTCATTTAGAAACATGGAGGATGTGGGCCCTGGTGTTGTGGCAGCAGCCGTAAAGTTCTCACAGGAGGAGGAGGAGGGAAAGCTGGGCCTGCAGGCTTTGGTGGTTGTGGGGACAGACATTATTTAGTTGAAATCTGGGGGCTTGCAACAGTAGAGAAGGAGAGTTTGGTCCCAGCTTATACCAGTTTTTCCATTTTCTCTGAGAAGCTTAGATGTAGAGATGCTGGAGAGAGGGATTATGTTTATTCACACCCGAACTACCTACTGTAGCCAAAGCACAATAACCTCATTTATATTTATAAAATATAGAGTTCTGGGAATCCATACTCTGGTTTCATGAGACCAAGTTAATCATTCCGGATCTAACACCATTCAAAATGTTATGGTGGTGTTAGAGGAGGAGCACTGTAGAAGTGCCTGGTTCCCACAGTGACATTCAGTGGTAGTAAGGCTCTTCAATAGGGATGTATGAGTGCTATAGGTGTGAGGGAGTTGTGCTTTATCAACACTGTCATGAATTCACACACCACTGTGTGATGTAATACAGAAACCTGACACAAAAGATGGTACACTCTCTTTATTCCCTGCATTGTTGTGCTTTTTGTTCAACGTGACAGTGAAGCTTAGAGATAGGCTCTTGAGCTGTTGTGGGCGGTTTCTGTAGAGATGATCTGAGCAACACTCCCCATTAAAGATCAGTGCATTTAAGGATCTCTTCCTACAGGAGTTAAACAGGACAGATGTGACAATTTGTCATGAACACTCAGTGCCAAGAAGGGTCAGAGCAGTGTACTTGGAGTTATGGAGGACATATTAAGTACTAGAATTTTACACTTTGTTGAATTAAATCTAGGGTGTACTCATTTATGCAGTGCTTCTTTTCAACAAAATTGGCTAAGTTACTTATTAATGGCATGTATTTCTCTGTTTTTTTTTTTTTTTTTTTTTATTATGAATGTTTAATACATTTCAGTTTTGTCATCTTTCGATTATTATATTAGCGATCATTAAGAAAATAAGTGCTCATTTATGCTGTGCACTGTGTGTGTGTGTGTGTGTGTGTATACAGTCATGTGAAAAAGTTAGGACACCCTATTGAATTCCACGGTTTTCCGTATCAGGACATCATTAAAAAAAACTGGTCCTTGGCTGGTCTTAAAATGTAAAAAATAAAACCTCAGATGAACAACAACACATGACAAATCGCACCGTGTCATTATTTACTGATCAAAAATAAAGACAAAATGGAAAAGCCGTGTGTGACAAAGTTGGGACACCCTTACTCCTAACATTGGAATTAAGAGGGTAAATTACAGTCAAGCACTGCTAATCAAATACCTTTGATTTAACTGATCATCAGCAATTCTGAGCACCTCTATAAAAGCATAAGCTTTGGCAGTTTGCTGGTCTGGAGCCTTCAGGTGTGTGATAATTTTGGGCTTGTTTTGTAGCCACAGGACCTGGGCACCTCAGAGTCATTGAGTTGGCCATGATCTCCTCCGTATATAAAAGTATTCAACACATATAAATTGATATGCTCTTAATTAAAGCTATAAAGATCCAGCATATAACAAATAACTTAATGATCTTATAATATGTAGTTTCTCTTTTTGCTCAAAATCAGCTGTACTACGTCTACCCAATTACAGTTAATTGTATTTTTTGTGTGGTTATGTTTGTCTACTCAGGTTTTATAAAGATGTTTTAGAAGAAGGTGAGAGGAAAACGTCTGCTCTGCTCTTTCTGTGGAATTTAAGTGTTTGGGCATCACAGTGTATTTTAGCTACTGGAGAGAACTGCAGTGAACTGTTAACATCTGTCTGCAAATACACAAGTTTCCCCTGCGGAAAAAACTATGCCTACTGTTACTCTGTTAATGCAAATCCAACAGATCAGTCTGGTTTTCTACTGGATTTGTACTCACATGTAAAGGACAATGAGACTCAAACAGGCAGGAGTGTCCTTCCAGCATTACAGCCAATTTATCAGTCAGCTCCTGCAGTCTGGAGAATAAAGCTCTCAGAGAGAAAGAGCTCCATCCTCCTAGAAGTGCTGAAACTACAAACAGAGAAAAAACCAGTAGAGCTGATAGACTGGACAGATGAAGAGAGTGAAGTGAAAGGTTTCCTCCAGTGTCTGCCCTACATCTCACAGCTGAGGTTAGTGTTCCAATTTTGGCTACAGCAAGAAATCATAATTTCGGTTTCTGATGTGAATACCAAAACTAGGTTTCACACCCTCAAAGAAATTATGAGTTTTAAGATTAAACATTTACAGTGTCTCCATCCTCAAAACTTTATTGTTGTTGTTGTTGTTGTTATTATTATTCTTTTCTAAAAGAGAAAGTATAGAATATTGGTTCACTTGTTATCATGTTTCCCAGTAATAGACAATAACATGGTCTAATTTGTCTCTTTAGATTTCATCACTTTGCTATCAAGGAGGTAAAAGGATCTCTCCAGTTCCTGGTGAATCTGACTGTTGTGGCATCAGAGTTTAAAACTACTGGAGAAAATTACACTGAGCTGATCACATGTATGTGCAGCTACACATCTTTCCCCTTCTGTGAAAGCTATACTAAACCTCACATTGATCAGTGTGATTTCCTGTTGGATCTGTATTCACATGTGAAAATCTATGAGATTCAAACAGGCAGGAGTGTCCTTCCAGCATTACAGCCAATATATCAGTCAGCTCCTGCAGTCTGGAGCATAAAGCTCTCAGAGAGAAAGAGCTCCATCCTCCTAGAAGTGCTGAAACTCCAAACAGAGAAGAAACCAGTAGAGCTGATAGACTGGACAGATGAAGAGAATGAAGTGAAGGGATTTCTCCAGTGTCTGCCCTACATCTCACAGCTGAGGTAAGAGTCTCATGTGAAAATAATACAATTCAATTGATATGCATTAAATTAACAGTTACAATTATTTAAAATTATAGATAATTATAATTATAGAAAAATCCTGGTATATGTGTAAAGGCAAACACCAAAGCATAATTTTTGTCCATTAAATTAACAGATTTATTTGAAATGCAGCTGTGTCAACTCTGTTAGTGCTACAAACTGAATTGCTGTTGTTTTAATGGTGCTCTTTAATGGAGCAGTACATTTTAATTGCATTTATACTACAAGGCATCCAGTGTTTTGACACTTATCCAATTTTATTGATTGAATGAATGATTTTTAGTTCTACAAACTGAATTGCTTTTTTAATGGTGATCTTTGATGGAACAGTACATTTTATTTGCATTTATACTACAAGGCACCCAGTGCTATTGGTTGATTGATTGATTTTTGTAGCAGCACAGTAGTGAATGTAACATTTATTGAACAGTTGTTATTATTTGTATTATTATTATTATTATTGCATTGTCATGCACTTAAAATATACACAGATGTGCCATTACATTATGACCACGCCCAGCCTAGAGCAGTGAGTGTGCCTGACAACCAAACATTGCTGCAGGTGCATGCAGTTCACAGAGTAGTGTATATACCACCCCAGGACCGGCTTTCGGTCAGTAGTGTTGATTTAGCAAAGTCTAAAAAAAGGACAAATTGTAATGCACGGTGCCTCGAAGCTTCGATCTTGGAAACGGGGAGCCTTGTGGGATGTCTTTGATAATTCCTGTAATTACTAAAGCTGTCTACAGTCAATCTTGTGTAGACAGCTTCTGTTATTTATGCTGATGAGAGAATTTTCAAATGCATATTCATCAGAACTAAGTCAGTGAATGTGCACACACTGAACAACTTCGGAGTTCTCTGCGGTAACAAATCAAAACGCCTCTGATTGGATATTGCATTCATAAGCTTAACAGAAACGTGTGTGACTGGTGAACTGGTAATGCTCAATGCTGCAGACCACATTCAAAAATAATTTTGATGCAATGTAATAAAGCAATTCTACTATAAAGGATAAAATGGGGCACCGTTTATGCCCCAGATGAAAGGGCGTGCTTCAAACAAACTACACATTTTTTAACATGCATTGCATAAAAATTAAGTAACGAGAGGAACGGCGCCCAGTGTAGCAAAATACAGTTTTTTCTTTAGTAATGTACTCGAGTTAAAATAAAAGTACCCACTGTTAAATCTACTCTTAATAAAATGTACTTTGTTACTACACACCTCTGCGCTGTAGTGAGTAGGTGAGCACGGGACACAACCTAACACTTTTTGAATTTCTCAGTTTGTGTAAATCCACGTGGGGTTCTGAGTGTGTGTATATATATATATATATATATATATATATATATATATATATATTATCCACGTTAATTTCATGGTTGTCTGGTACAGATATGTCGCTTTGTTTCATAATTACAGTGTATACGTAAATAAGATTTTTCCTGAACAGTGGAAACGACTCCTTCTAGTCATACAGATAATCGAAACTGTAAACGGTTTGATGTTTGTAAAATAAAGAAAAATAGGATGTCTTCCTTTCACGCAGTATAAATATGAAACAAAACTCTGCATGCTAGCTACTTGTTGCACAGTTTTTAGGGTTTTTTTTTTCGTTTTGTTAATTAAGTAAAAATATTTATCTTATAAGCCTATTCATTCGTTATATATATAGCCTAGCTTTATAATGTTTTCTCCATTCACAGAAGCGCTGCAGATGCGTGATGTGACGTGTCCATGTGAATCCTCATGTTCTGTTTGCTGCTTTTTGCGCATGTAAAATGAATCCCGGGAAACAAATTTTGGTATTTTTACGGGTCATAGACACTTATCCTTTCTAAAATAATTAAAGTCTAATTTAAAATAATCTTGTTGGTTAACAGTTAATAATCGGCTAACGAGCGTCGCCTGTCGGTTAGGAAAAATAACCGAAATGAACATCCCTAGCATTTATACAACAGTTTATTCAAAAGAAAGAACCGCTCGTTCCATGCGTCATAGTCATTATGCTATTTCTGCACCATTACACATGCGCAATCCTTTTAGTTTCGGTTTTCAATCCGATCGAGTGTTTACATTCACTCTCAATTGTATTAGAAAAAGAATAAACCACCCCCTTCAATCTGATCTAAATTTCATTCCGATCCAGCTGAATCGGATTGATTAGGGTGTTTACATGAATGTTTCTCAATCCGACTGAACCGTCAATCCGATTACAAGTGGATTATTTGGGTGCATGTAAACGTAGCCACTGATGCCAGAGGGGAGGGGAGACTGTCACTCATTGTTTACAGCAACTGCAGGGTCACAATGCGACAAATCACCAGCAGCTACAAAAGTGGTGACCAGGGAAATGTGTCACAGCACACAGTTCATTACAGCCTTATGTGTATGGGCCTGCATAGCCGACCACTTAACCGGGTCCCCATGCTAACTGCATGGCCATTACCAACAATGCATGAAATTTTTTCAAAAGTGAGCAATGCTCTTCCTAGCACCTTTCGCAAACACGTGTTCACAGACCTCACTAGCTACTTCCAAAATCTGCCCCACCAGGCCACTCTACAATGAAGTGCCAGGTGATGCATGTCCCTGAGAACTATTCCAGCAGTTGTGGATCTTTGATGGCTTGCCAAAGCTCGCTGAGGTCTTGGTTTGCTCTTTTGAAAGTTTTTGCATTGTCTGAATAAATTACCTTGCACAGCGCACTTCTGGAAACAAATCACTTGAGTGCTAACAGGAAACATTCTGACTGATTGGAACCAGCTCCAAATGCACTGCTCTAGTGACTGCATATGTGAACAGCAACATAAGCCTTGCATAGCACACAATCATTCTTCACATAGAGTGGACCTGCAAAGTCTATGCCAGAATACTTCTTGCAAGTTGTCTGCCTCGTAAAATCCAGTGTCTACTTTTGATTTGTACAGTAGCTCACAATGCCTGCCTTTGCTAGGTAGAATCCATGGATGTTTCACCAGGGTGATACTGGTTACTGCATGATGATTAAAATCGTGCAAATGGCCTTAAAGGTGCAATAGGTGATTGTCTTCAGAAACATTTTTTGTTATGCTGGTTGAAAGTCTCTTCACATCCCAATAGCAATCATTAAGTTAAGTGGTCTAAATGTATTTATATGTGTTTATATATTCTGTGGAAGGCGTAGGACCAAGAAATGTTTGTCTTTCCTACCTGCCTGTCAACATATACAAGAAAATCTTAAGACCAGAGGAAAAATGGCAAAAGATGAAACAGGAGCAAGAGCCAAAAAATAGAGAGCAGGCAATTTATAGAAAACTGAAAAAAAATTAAAAAGGCTGTTCATTAGCTGATCATAAGACCATCACCCAAAAAACCCCACAACAGAGCTTAAAGTGTCAAAAAAGGACTGTGTAGTGAGTAGCCCCACCATTCTTGTCGATTACTTAAAACATTCATTTTGGCATGCTTGATTCAACTGTTTCCAGGAGGCTGGTGGGAATGTGTGTCCATGTGGTGAAGATGGCCTCACAAAGGGCATCCACAGTCTGGAACTGGGGTCATTTTTTGTAAACTTCCCTTGCCATCCATCTCCAAACATTCTCAATGCAATTTAGATCAGGGGAACACACAGGAGGGTCCAAAAGAGTAATGTTATTCTCCTTCGTCAGGTAGGCGTTGTAAACTGCAGCATTGTCCCGTTGAAAGACCCAGTCATTACCACACAGACAAGGTCCCTCAGTCAAGAGGGATGCCCACTGCAACATGTCCACATAGCCAGCAGCCGTTTGACACCCCTGCACAACCTGAAGCTTCATTTTCCCATTGAAGGAAAAAGCACCCCCCTAGATCATGATGGAGACTCCTCCGCTGTGCCGTGCAGAAAACATCTCCAGTGGGATCCCCATGCCAGTAATGTTAAAAGCCCCCAGGACCATTCAGCTTAAATATTTTATCGTCAGAGAATAAAACTTTCTTCCATCTTTCAATGTTCCATGTTTGGTGCTCCCTTGCGAATTCCAAATTGGCAAGTTTGTGGAGTGGGAGGAGATGTGGCCTTTGAAGCCATTCTCTCGCAGATGGGGTCTTATGGTTATTGGGCTGCAGTCAACATCAGTAAGGGCCTTAATTTGGGTCAAGGATCGGTCTGTGTCTTCATGGACAGCCTGTCGGATCCTCTGGCTAAATACAGGTAAATTTTCTTTGGGTCTACCACTTGACTTTTTTGTCCCTCTCAGGATCTTTTGAGTAATGTAAAATGGCTGTCTTACTGCGTCCAGTCTCGGCAGCGATGTCGCATTGTGCGAGGCATTGCCATGCAGCTCAACAATCCTGTCGCGTTCAAAGACAGAAAGCCTTTTTGCCATTGCCATCAGGAGATCATAACAATGTGACTGCCTGAAGAATAATGACATGAAAGCCATATTTTGCGCAGATTTTAACTTTTTAAGGCTGTGGTCTTAAACTTTTAAACAGCTGATCAACAGCCTGTTTGAGTTTTCTTCAGTATTCTATAAATTGCCTACTCTCTATTTTTTGGCGCCTATTCCTGTTTCTTCTTTTGCCATTTTGAAGCAGTACTTACAACCTGGTTTCGATCCACCAGCGCAAAATGCAAATACTTGTAATGTTTCCCCTGGTCTTAAGTTTTTGTTTAGGACTGTGTGTATTTGCATACCTCTGTGCACCCTGTTCGTGCAGACAGCATATGTCATCAGTGCGTTCACATACGCTATGCAGACAGAGCAAGAATGGCAGGCAAACAAACATCAACAACCTGATTTTCCTTCCTGGTATTGTAATACTTTTACTAACTGTACCATAAAGTGTTTTCACGGTCAATGAGATGTGATGTTGTAACGGCCACTAGAGCATTTACGGTAGTTTTGTGGCAGACTGACAACTGCGCATGTGCAATGTGTATCTGTACGTTCTGGAAAGGTGAAGAGATGACTCGCTCTACCGGCATCTCTCTTTTTATTTTATATATTTCCTGTTTGTGACTTGAGTTGAATGCAAGTTTGTGACTTGAGTTGAATGCATCCATGATGTCCTTCTGCCCACGCTCTTACAGTCTGCAGCAGCACAGTGTTGTTCTGTTTAGTGGGCTGTATATTAAGTGAAAGCGGAAACCACACTGTCTTTGTTGTCATCAGCATCAGAAGCGTGTATCTCTATTTTCTCACATACAGCACTCTGGTGTTTGCTTCCACATACATTACAACACATTTATGGTCTTACAGAATCTTGCGATATGTTTTGACCCAAGGCACACAAAGCATCATCCCATCTTCATCAGTTTGTCTTTTTGTGCAGCTATATCAGTTTCTGGACACAGTACTGTCACAGAAAAGGCAGTTCTGTATTCTTTGACTGGTGGTTTACAGTACTGCAGATGATGGCATGTTGTGCTTTCTGTGCTTTATTTCAAATTATGTGTTTTGTATTTTAACTGTTTTCTGGTAGCTTTGACTGTCTTTGGGATTACATGTCTTTAAAGGGGACATAACACACACAGTCTCTGCCAATCTCATGTTAATCTTGAGTATAGAATAGAATTGCATCCTTCGTATCTTTGAAAATCACTGTATTTAGTTTTATAAGATTTCTGAAAGAAAGATACAGCTTTATGCTTTACAATGTGCAAATCCAGTGTCGAATTGGGCCTTGTTTATAAAACATTCATCACCGAAATGATGGGAATAAACAAACACACCTGCAAAACTCTGTAATGCTAGGTTCTTTGGGAAGCTGAACAAGGTTATCTTTCTCTCACATTTAATTTTACAAACCTTGCAGACTTCATCTTGTGAAGTGTGCATTTGTATATTGCCCAATAGCATGTGTTCTTATCATGTACATTATTTGTGTGTGTGTGTGTGTGTGTGTGTGTGTGTGTGTATGTATGTGTATGTGTAACATAATATAAAAGATTCTCACTATTACTAATCTAATTTAATTCACAACAAGTAGGTCCTACAGATTAGATTAGATATCACTATTAGATAGGTGGTCATAATGTATTGTCTCATCTGTAAAAAACATAATACTAATATTGATTTTAATTTTAATTTAAAATACATATTTATTTATTTTTTTACAGCAGAAAAAATTGCAGTTCTACCTCAGGACAAAACTGACAACTAAGGATAATTATAAAAACATCTGTTCTTCAGTTTCCATTGTCCATTTATACTCACCTTATGTATTATTTGACAGATTTCCTGTACCACAGAATGAAACAGTTGTATCATTGGAGAAAAGAAAGAGATTATTTATGCTGGATTTGTGTCTGCAAGCTGCTGTCCACCAGAAAGAGACAATAGAAGAAACTGTGAATATTCTGCTGTCATCTGTAAATTATGAGAAAGGTGATTTTCTGCTGGATCTGTGTTCACATGTGAAGGACTATGAGAATCAAACAGGCACGAGTGTCCTTCCAGCATTACAGCCAATTTATCAGTCAGCTCCTGCAGTCTGGAGAATAAAGCTCTCAGAAAGAAAGAGCTCTGTCGTCCTAGAAGTGATGAAACTCCAAACAGAGAAGAAACCAGTAAAGCTGATAGACTGGACAGATGAAGAGAGTGAAGTGAAGGGATTCCTCCAGTGTCTGCCCTACATCTCACAACTGAGGTGAGACTTTCAATGATAAACACCTTCCTATGCTTGTTTTATTGTTATTTATTGTCACAATTTAATTATAGAGTCAACTTAATTATTTTTCAACATTACAAAAATGTATATAAATGTGATCTGTAGCCTTATGTCCAGCAAAAATAATTGTAATATTATTATTAGGAAGTAAAATTGCTCACATTCACTAAGCCTGCATACACACAAATTTGCAGGTGAGACATGCGTATGAACATTTTCACAAACAAATACTTAAAGTTGTACTAACTGTTCTTATGCATGGATGTCCTTGTGATTGGTGTGCTGTAGTGCCAGCCAGATGGCAAAAGTTTAAAAAAAGAGATGGCTTGAATGTGATCCAGAGTGATTTTCTGAGCCCTTTTCCTCACTCTGGATGTATACAGTTCTTGCAGGGTGGGCAGGGAAGCACCAATAATCCTTTTCAGCAGTCCTGACTGTCCATTGTAGTCTTCTTCATGTCTGATTTTGTAGCTGAGCCAAACTAAATGGTTTTTGAAGTGCACAGGACAAGATTAAGTGACGACTGACTAGAACTGTGTCAGCAGCTCCTGTGGCAGGTTGAACTTTCTCAGCTGATGAAGGAAGTACAACCTTTGTTTGGCCTTTTTAACAATGGAGTCAATGTGAATGTCCCACTTCAGGCCCTGAGAGATGGTGGTGTCTAAGAATCTGAATGACTCTACTGCAGCCACACTGCTGTTCATGATGGTGAGTCGGGGGACTGCACAGGGGTTTCTCCTATCCACTATCTTCTGCACAGTTTTGAGTGTGTTCAGCTCCAGGTTGTTAAGTCTGCACCAGACTGACAGCTGCTCAACCTCCTGTCTGTAAGAAGACTCGTAACCATCCTGGATGAGGCCGATGACTGTAGTGTCATCCGCAAACTTCAGAAGCTTGACAGAGGTGTCAGTAGAAGTGCAGTCGTTGGTGTACAGGGAAAAGAGCAGTGGGTGGTGTGCTGGTGGTGTGGCTGTTTGACATGAATTTCCCCAGTCGTACTATTTGTTTTCTATATCAGAAAGCTGGTGATCCACAGACAGACAGAGCTAAAAACAGAGAGTTGGGTAAATTTGGTCTGGAGAAGTGTTGGGATGATGGTGTTGAAGGCCGAACTGAAGTCCATGAACAGGATCCTCACACAAGTCCATGATTTATCCAGATGATGCATGTTGACTGCATCATCCACAGACCTGTTAGTACAGCTGCCATACCATACCGTGATACAGTATGTCAGCAGGCTCTCCACTGCAAAAGGATAGAAGGTTTCCAGCAGCTTCTCTTTCATGTTGTTCTTCTTCAGCACTCTGAGGAAATGAAGGCACTGCTGTGCCTTCTTGATGACTGCTATAGTGTAAGCTGACCATGAAAGATCTGCTGAAATGATAGTGCCAAGAAATTTGAATGTCTGAACCCTCTCTACGCAGTCTTTATTGATGTAGAGCAGAGCGGGATCTTTCCTATGTCTTCTAAAGTCAAGGATGATTTCCTTTGGTTTGGTGGTGTTTAGTGTCAAGTTGTTGGGTGAATACCACTCTGAAAATCTCAGGATCTCATCTCTATAGGCTGCCTCATCCCCCTTTGAGATTAGACCCACCACTGTGGTATCATCAGCGAATTTGATGATGGTGTTCTGGTGATGGGCAGGACGGCAGTCATGCGTGTAAAGAGAATACCGAAATGGGCTTAGCACGCACCCCTAAGAGGAGCGTGCGGGTAGAGGAGAGAGATGGGGGCTGAGTTTAACAGTCTGGATGTGGTCAGTCAGAAAGTTCCTGATCCAAGAGCAAGTGAGTGAGGGGAAGCCTAGATCTGTGAGTTTGCTGAAGAGGATGTCCGGTATGACGGTGTTAAAGGCTGAGCTATAATCGATAAAAAGCATCCTTACATAGCTCTCCTAATGTTCCAGATGGCTCAGTGCATTGTGGAGAGCTATGGCTATTGCGTCCTCAGTCGATCTGTTAGCTCAATAGGCAAACTGATGTACATCGAAGGTGGAAGGAAGGCATGTCTTTAGGTGGTGTCGGACCAGCCTCTCGAAGCACATCATGATGAACGGTGTGAGGGCGATGGGCGATAGTCATTGAGGCTATCGGTGGCTGATTTCTTTGGTATGGGGATGATTATGGAAGATTTTAGGATGGAGGGTGGAATTGAGGCTTGTGTCAAGGGGAGATTGAAGAGGTTGGTGAAGACACTTGAGAGCTGGTTAGCACATCCCCTGAGCACTTTCCCTGGGATGCCATCCGGGCCTGCAGCTTTCCTTGAGTTCACTGTTCTAAGCACCCGTCTCACTTCATGCTCCTGGACAATGAGCGAATTATAATTCAGTATCTTCATGATTACTCTCTTCCCCATGTAAGCAGGTTTTTCTACCAACATAAAGTTTCACATATCCTTAGAAAAAGTTTTGAGGAAAATACTTAATGTACAATTTAGCGTGTTTTGTTGATATTCTATGCCCACCAGCTTGCCTGTATATAGTTTGCATTGTCATTAAAGTGTATACTGAGTTTGGTCTTATTTATTTAAGCCAGTCTAATTGTTGAATGTTATTTTGGAAGTGTGAGTTTAATTTAAATTGAAATATTCACAGCCTAAATATTATGCCCCAAAGTCTTCAGAAAATGCAAGCTCTGGTAATGCAATGCATTTTTTTTTAATTAGTTCAATAAAATAAAATAAAACCCCTGGTATCAAGTTCAGTGAAGTAACAGTAATTCAATTTCCTAAATTATAATCGCAATTTCTAAAAATGAGGCCAAAAGAAAACTGATCTTTCTAACATCTAACCGCAGCAGTTTACATGGGTCAAACATGACAAGAATTAGCTATTTTTCAGTTTTTGCCAGTAAATTTTTTGGAAGGACAAGTAATAACCTGAACTACTGACATGACCGAGCCAGTAGCGCTGAGCTCTGTTTTGTTATTTATTATTTCTATATGGGTTGGTATTCTCCACTCACCACTGACACAACCAGCCACAACAACTAAAGTGTACACTGTTAAAGTTATACAGTTTACTGTTATAGTTATAGTATACTGAATAAATAGTTGAGTGTAAATTATGATAAATCACTCCACCAGATTTCATGTTTTTAAATTTAAATGATTAAATGTGTTGCTTGTAAAGTGTCATATTATCCTAAACTAGACAGTAAAGTGATGTTTTATGTGTGTCTTTACAGGTTTGATGACATTTCCTATAGGAAGAAGGAACCTGCTGTAAACTTTATGCTGAATCTCTTTGTTTCAGCATCAGAGTGTGAAGCAAATAAAGAAAATTACACTGAACTGTTAATAGCTGTGTGCAGCTACACATCTTTCCCCTGGAGTGAAAACGGCACAAACCGTTACCCCAATCAGTGTAACTTTCTGCTGGATCTGTATTTACATGTAAAGGACTATGAGACTCAAACAGGCAGGAGTGTCCTTCCAGCATTACAGCCAATTTATCAGTCAGCTCCTGCGGTCTGGAAAATAAAGCTCTCAGAGGGAAAGAGCTCCATCCTCCTAGAAGTGTTAAAACTTCAAACAGAGAAGAAACCAGTAGAGCTGATAGACTGGACAGATGAAGAGAGTGAAATGAAGGGATTCCTCCAGTGTCTGCCCTACATCTCACAACTAAGGTAAGAGTTAAATGCTTTCTATTTACAGTTATATTGTATATATTTTATATTAGACAGTATCAATGTCCATTAAACCATTATGTGTGATTTTGTATTTGGAAAGGTGTGATTTCTGTAGCTCAAACAATAGGTCATGGGTCCGATTTCCCAGAAAAAGCATGAACCGATAAAGGAAAAATGTGTAATATGTGAATATATTGAATGCACTTCGTTACTGTGAAAAAAAGCATCTTCCAAAATGTGTAAATGGAATATAAATGCAATGATTACATGTTTGCAAAATTAGTTTTATATTAAATTAGTTAATTTTAAAATTAGTTTTAAAATTAGGCTGGTAACTTTTTTTCAAAAAAGTACTATTTTTTTCTAAACATGGGGTGTCATTTCACTTTTACGCTGATGACAGAAATGTATTTGCCCTTAAAGAAAAAAGATTAAGCTCATTATCAGCATGCTTGTCTGATATTAAGTGTTGTTTTTTCTTTAATTTTTAAAACTGCAGTTATTGTGTTTGGGCCTACAGGTACAGGTGCCAGGTGCTTTTGATGGCAACCTGGGAGATTTGGTCCCCTATGTAAAACCCCCTGTGAAAAACCTGGGTGTTATTTTTGATTCTGCCTTCAAATTTGACAGATAGTTAAATGCTGTATTTATATCAAGTTTCTATTTAGATTATTGTCTAAAGCAGTGGTTCTCAATCCCAGTCCTTGTGCCCCCCCAGTCTGCATGTTTTGCATGTCTCTCTTAGTTAACACACCTGATTCAGATAACCAGCTTATTAGAAGAGAGCGATGTTTGTGAATTGTGTTCCGATTGATATGATCCCTACACAGTGTTCATTGCTCCCTACTCCCTGAGCAGGGGAAATCCATTGAAGTTGAGATTGGGATTGGGAAATGCTGGCCTAAAGCAAAGAGTTTTTGCATTTGCAGAGTTTGAGAGAGTGATTAATTCATTCATTCATTCATTTCATCTAGACTTGACTATTGTAATTCTAACAAGTCAATCCAATATTAATCATTTTCAGATGGTTCAAAATGCAGGTGCCAGACTTTGGCACCTCACTCACAAATGTGATCATATTTCCCCAATATTGCAGTGTTTGTGCTGGCTGCTGATTTGTTATAAAATTGATTTTAAAATTCAGCTTTTTGTTTTTGAAGCGTTGAACAGAATAGCTCCAAAATATTTTGCTACATTTACTCTGCTACATTATTAGGTCATCTCATCAAAGATTGCTGATGGTTCAAAGATCTAGATCTTAGTCAAGGGTGACTGAGCTTTTTCTATTGCTGGTCCAAAATTGTGGAATAGTCTCCCTTTATCTATAAGATTAAATTCCACAGAATCTGAATTTAAATCCAAGTTAAAAGCTTACCTTTTCTCACAGGCTTGCAACTGTCTTTGACTTTTACAGCTGAATTTTCTGATTTGATGTAAACTCCTTATATAATTGCTTTGCAGTCTTTTTATTCTTTTCTGTATTTATTTATTTTTTTTAGATATTTATCCTTTTATTTTTTTTGTGCAGCACAGTGGTCAACTACTGTTGTTTTATTTGTGCTATATAAATAAAATTTGATTTGATTTTGATTAAAGTCCCAGAATAGAATAAAATCTAGTTGATCAGTCTACTGCAGTTCATGTTCATGTCAGCAGTCATATCGACCCTGTAGCCAAAGACTGGTTGCCCACTGAAGCTAAGCAGGGTTGAGTCAGTACCTGGATGGGAGACCTCCTGGGAAAACAAGGTTGCTGCTGGAAGAGGTTAGTGATGCCAGCAGTGCTCACCCTGTGGTCTGTGTGGGTCCTAATGCCCCAGTGTAGTGATGGGGACACTATACTGTCAAAGAGCACCGTCCTTCGGATGAGACATTAAACCGAGGTCCTGACTCTCTGTGGTCATTAAAAATCCCAGGATGTCCTTCGAAAAAGAGTAGGGGTGTAACCCCAGCATCCTGGCCAAATTTGGCCATTGGCTTCTGACCATCATGGCCTCCTAATCATCCCCATATTCCGATTGGCTTAATCACTCACATCTCCTCTCCACCAATAAGCTTGTGTATGGTGGGCGTTCTGGCGCAATATGGCTGGCGTCGCTTCATCCAGGTGGATGCTGCGCACTGGTGATGGTTGAGGAGATTCCCCCATCTATGTAAAGTGCTTTGAGTGCCCAGAAAAGCACTATATAAATGTAAGGAATTATTAATTATTAATTAATAATTAATTATTATGTTCAACTATTCTTTGATTCTACATTTGCAATCATGCTAATATTCTGGAAATATTATATAACCAATCATTTTAAATATAAAAAGAGAACTCATTGATAAACACTTTTCAATTTGAAAAAAAAAAAAAAAATGTATATAGTTTTCCATCATTATAAAGAAGAGCATATCTTATATTAAAACACTATGATTGGAAGAGTCAAATGTCAGCAAACTGAAAGTTTGACATTTATTAACAACTTATTTCATATTTTCTCTAAACCTTCTTGTATATTAAGACAAACACCTGGAATTCTGGATACGGTAAAGATAAGTTGTGTCTGAATTTGCACATGTTATAATGTAAGAATCATTAATGACCCCCTGTGTTTAATAAAAAAAAAATAAACATAAAAAATAAAAAGATTGTTTAGTGAAATGAAAGAATGATTAAAAAAAAGAGAATGATTATTGTATCTAACTGGCCTGTTTAGCTAAGCCCTCAAAACACTTCTTATTTACTTGTACAGTATTACATGATTTGTAGACTGTATTTAATAGTTTACACTTTGCAAAAATGTTTACAGTTAGTTTTTAAAAGGTAACATTACATTCTCATTACGTACTAGTGATCCTACTTAAAAAACAAAACAAAAAAAAAAACAAAAAGAAGAACAGTGACAGAAATTAACCTTCCCATTACAAGGTTATATTTGACCCATTAAAGGTTTTGTTTTAACCTTTGTAATGCAATTTTTTCTAACTTTATTAAATGTATGTCATCTTTTGTGCCAAAAAAATTATTAACTTATCAAAAATTTTAATTAAACAATACATTTTATTAAAATAATAAGACAATCAGGAAGAATAAGTTGCCAGTCAAATGACATCAGCATCAATAATTCATCTTTGCATGGCACAGAATAGCTCAAATGTGGCGTTAAGGTATATTTACAGAATTTTTGACATGACTCAGAGTTAGCATTAATGAATCTCATACTAACATGATATGTTATGATTTTAATGTTTTAAATATAAAGTAATGAATAAAGAAATTTAAATGACTCAATTTATACTTAAAAAAATGAAACTGAAACCGCCAGTATGTGGCAGCAAGTCAAAGTCTTTGTGACTGTATAATTCATTCAATCAATTTGGTTCAAACGATTCATTTAGA
>JAHKKF010510102.1:0-15897 GCA_019740295.1 Labeo calbasu | reverse complement strand
AATTGATCAAAAGTGATGATAAAGACGTTTATAAAATTACAAAATTTCTATTTCTATTTCAGATAAATGTTGTTCTTCTGAACTTTTTAGCCTGAAAATCCTGAAAAAAATTCTACTCAGCTGCTTTCAAGATAATAATAATAATAATAATAAATGTTTTGGGGGCAGCAAATTAGAATATTAAAATAATTTCTGAAGGATCATGTGACTGGAGAAATGATGCTAAAAATTCAGCTTTAAAATCACAGGAATAAATTACATTTTAAAATATATTCAAATAGAAAACAGTTATTTCAAATAGTAAAAAATATTTAAAAATCTATCAGATAAATGCAGGCTTGGTGAGCAGAAAAGACTTCTTTAAAAAAAAAACTTTTGACTGGTAGTGAATGAATAGCTAGCTATGCATTTAGCCTTAGCAATGTAGAAGTGTTGTTTGTTTTATTATAAAAGTGTTTAAAATGTAATTTTCATCACAAAATGCTTTGCGATCTGGTGGAAATTACATTTGTTGTTCAGTTAAAAAAAAATCCATGATGCATGTATATACACTGATACCGAAACGCCAGTCTATGTGGAGCTTCTGTATCAATAGATCTGAAATTCCAGCACTTGATCTGTTTTCAAATGGAGTATAGTTGGAGGCAGAGGAAGTGGATCGGGTCTCAGACTCTCCCTTCCTCCTTCCTGAACTCCAGCCAAGATGCGGCAGCCTTTAAGACGGGGGTTTTATCAATACACCCCACTCTCAAATCCCCCTCTCCCCTCACAAAGCTTCTCTCCCCAGACTCCAGCCGTAATAAACCACCTCTATTTGAACTGGAGTCTGGGTGAATATCTTTGAGAGGGGGAAAAAAAGATATTCAATCCACACCATTAAAGACTCTGGGTGGATGGTGTTTGTATGGAGGCAGAGGGGGTTTCACACTGATGGGGAGGCTGTGAGAAATTTGTGTCTGGAATAGTGTGTTTGTGTGTACGTGTTTGGATTGGGTAAGGTAAAGCAAAAGGCTTTTATGAATCTATAGGGTGAGTTCTTGAGTTGCTATATGGTTGTTTGGAGTTGTTTTTCTTTTGTTTCTTTTAGGTCAATGCAAGGCTGATACAAAAGAAAAGAAATTGTTGAATAAAGTTGTTATGTTTGTTTTCTTTGTGTTCTCTTAGCTTTATAACATTACGGTTGAACCACTGATGTCACATGGACTATTTTACGATGTCCTTACTACCTTTCTGGGCCTTGAATGTGGCTGTGTTGCTGTCTGTGCAGGGCCAGAAAGCTCTCGGATTTCATCCGAAATATCTTAATTTGTGTTCCAAAGATGAACAAAGCTTTTACGGCTTTGGAACGGCATGAGGGAGGGTAATTAATAACTGAATTTTCATTTTTGAGTGGGCTGTCCCTTTAAGAGGAAAAGTGTGGCTTTGCTGTAGAAGCCAGGAAAGGATTTTAAGCTTTGAACATGTCTGTTTATCATTAATATTTCAATAATATATCAAGATGTCAATAAGAGAGCAAATATGCGTTTAAGTGTGAGACATATCAAAAGGGTTGACCTGTCACTAAAATTGGATGTATGACTAAAACTGTCATCTTGTTGAACACACAAATACTAGGATCTGACTGGCCGCCTTGATGAGGTAAATCTACATTTGAACTTGAAATTTTCTAAAGCATGATCAAAGGGAAAACAGTGGCTTTGGGTCTTTATCACTGCGAGGATGTAATTATTGAAATCTTGAAGTTTTGTTTTAATAATGTCCTTCCTCAAAGTCATCTGCTTATAAAAGATACATCACAGAAATCGCTGCAAAGGTCAGTTACGAATTAAAAGAAAAAAAAGTACATTTGACCAAGGCGGGGTTGTAGGGGCACAGCCTCGCGATAAATCTTACCCCACATTAATGGAAATAGACCACGTTTGGAGTTAAGACTATGATCCATATGTGATAATAAAGCCAACAGCTGCTACATTCCCTCCACCTCTGATTCCCGAGTCCATTTACTCAACCGAGCTATTAATAAATGTATATGTAATTTGTGCAAAATCCTCTACCTTTCTCTTGATCTCTATTCCCGCGAGATGTCTGAAACCCGAGAACGTGTCTCCAGATACGAGACCCGGGACAAGGCTTACCGCTCAGTCTGCAAGGGTCCAGCAGTCCCCTTATCCGACAGTTCAAGGAAAATACTAAATTTGATATAATTGTATTTCTCTTTCCTTTTTAATTCGCTCTCCCTTTGGACGTCCGCCATCTGGGTCAAGGGCGTCAATGGGAAGAAAGTTGCCTAGATGGATATAACAAATCTAACATTAAGATGTGATGCAAATATCTTAAATATTTATCATCTTTATGTTCGCTTTATTATAGTAACCTTATGCAGGATGTTGTACTATAGTTTCCTTGCTAACTAACCTGCAAGTTTTATCATTACTCACCCTCATGTTGTGGGTTTCGCCCAAGCTGCCCTTGATCGTATAATGAAAGTGACCAGAGAATGTCCAGCCAAAAAAGAAGAAAAAAAAACAATAAAATATTCAGAAAAATGGTACATATGACTTCTTTCAAAGGTAAAGCTAAAGCCATGTATTAAACTTCAAAAAAAACAGCTGTGGTTGCCAGAAATTGAGTAAACTCAACGCTATCTCACAACCAGTTCATACATTTTTTACGAGGTGGATAATTTGTACGGATTCAGTGACGGGTTAGGTGTAGGTCATTCATACGTATTGTGCAACTTGTAAAACGTACGAGTGAGGTTGTACGAATTAGCCACCTCATAAAATATGTACGAATTGCTGTGAGATCAGGCTGATAAACTTTTAATTTTTTATACCACAGCTGCTTAATTGCAATTAATCGCATCCTAAATAAATGTTTTTATTCACATAATATACGTACGTATGTGTGTATTTATTATGTATATTTAAATACGTACACATGCATGTATATGTTTAAGAAAAAATTAACGTTTATATATTAAAAATATTTATATATAATATCAATTATATGAATATAAATATATACATGTAAATATTGTGTGTGTGTGTACATAATAAAAATACACAGTATACACACGTTTTGTAAACAAAAACTTACTAGTGGTTGCCAGATCTTTTTAAAAAATCGCTCCTATTGTGCCATTTTAAAGGTTGCTAATATTTTTTACGAGTCTCCTAAAACAGGTTTACATTACAAACACTTTAGTTTTCTCCAAAAATAGATTTAATTTTACCTCATTTCTAAATGATTCGTAAACGACTTGTGCGAAGCATTTTGAAGAATCGGTCTCTCTAAACCCCTCCTTTCCATGAGTCCTTACTGCTGTGATTGGTCAGATGGCACAGTCCTTTATGATTGGTTTACCGCATACAGCACACGTCAGAAAACGAAACGGCCATTGCCATAACTGAATGCAAGCCCTTGAGACTTGTCAGTACATAGAAAAGATGGCGTCGATTTTACCTTACCAATTCGAGCCGGATGAAACGGTTAAAATGGCTGATCGACAAGTTAGCACGGACTACCGTGAAAAGTGCTCGCAATTTGCTTATGTAAGCGAACCGGGCACACCTCTATGTTGTAAACTGCTTGGCCGCTGGGTTCAGTGCAGCCCTTCAGAGTGCCGCGGCAAAAGTTCACGTGCGCTTTGGTCGACGCAGAAACGAGCCGTCCTCGCGCGGCACAAGCAATTAAAATGAATAGGCTTCATAGCGTAGCGTTTTCAGCATTCGGTGTGAAAGCCGCTTCGTGCGCCATCCTTTATTATTACTTCAACTAATGAGACAGACAGACAGTCAAGCTGCATCAATCACAAATTTTTGGACTACAGTGGGATCACAGCTGAACAACAAAACTACAGAAGCGTAAGTTAGCCGGTTAGCAAGACATGTGCAGGGTTGTTACACAACATAACATACACAACTACGTATTTTGAACTATCGTTAGAAAATACATTCTTTGTAGATTTTTCTTTTGGAAGTAAATATATAAAACAAATTTTCTCTCACAGCGTAGGATACAGCGTCTTCTCGACATGACGTAAACCACTACATGACACACTGCATGTCATTTTTGAAAAGGCATAATAGGAGCACTTTAAAATCCTAAACTCGTGTCAAAGACTGGAATGAAAGAGAATAAATAAGGTAAGCTTGTTATTTTTGTTTTCTTTGCACTAGTGCTGTCAAACGATTAATCGCATCCAAAAAAAAAAAAGTGTTTGTTTACATAATATGTGTGCGTTTAAAAAATTTTTATATTTATGTATTAAAAATATTTATATATAATATCAACTATATGAATATAAATATATACATGTAAATACCTGTAATTGTTTTTTCAAAATATATATTGTACGTGTGTGTGTGTTTATATATTATATATATTATATATAATAAAAATACACAGTATACGCATGTTATGTAAACAAAATCTTATTTTGGATGATACAATTAATCGCGATTAAGCAGCTGTGGTTGCCAGAACTTAAAAGAATTTTAAATCCTGAACTCGTGTCGAAGACTGGCATGAAAGAGAAGAAACTGTTAAGTAAACTCGTTATTTTTGTTTTCTTTGCGCTAGTGCTGTCAAACGATTAATCTCAATTATGTAGTCACGTATATATAAATGCACACACATGCATGTATATATTTAAGAAAATTTTTGTTTATATATCAAAAATATTTATATAAAATATAAATTATAAGAACATAAATATATACATGTAAATACATGTAAATATTTTCAAAATATATACTGTATGTGTGTATTTATATATATATATATATATATATATACATAATATACACAGGATACACATTATGTAAACAAAAACCTTTATTTTGGATGCGATTAATCACGATTAATCATTTGGCAGCACTACTTTCACGCAAAAAGTATCCTAAAATTATAGTTGAACCACTGATGTCGCATGAAATATTGTATCGATGTCCTTACTACCTTTCTGGGCCTTGAACGTTGTAGTTGCGTTGCTGTCTATGCAGGATGAGAAACCTCTTGGATTTTATCAAAAATATTTTAATTTGAACAGTCATGGTCATCATTTGTCACCAGAAAAGAACAGCTCATACATTCTGCTATAAATATCTTTCTTTGTGTTCCCGGGAAGAAAGAAAATTCATACATGTTAGTAAATGTATGACAGATGACAGACTTTTTGTTTTTGGGTGAACTTTTCTTTTAAAAAGAGACATTTAGCTTCTCACTTTATAGCAGAGAGGCTAATTGGTATTCATCCCTGTGTTTTTAGAGATAGAAGGTGTTTGTCATGTATCTGAGAGTAAACTTTAACGCTACTTTATAGTACGAGGCACTATTCTGGTACTCAGCTTCTGCTTCAGGCTTCGAGCGGCACTAGAGGCAGAAATTAAGTATAAAAGTGCCTGAGTCTGCCAATAAAAGGCCATCTGAGTTTATTTTTGCGGTGTGTACATGTACATGACAGTTTCTGTGTACACTGGGATAACATTTTAATTGAGCGCGCCAGAAATATATTTTGGCTTAAAGCTCCAACTTGTTGCTCAGATGCTGTAATTTTGACACAAACTATTTCAGATATGAACGTAATAATATTCATAGTGGCTCTGGGTTCTTTTGTGTCATATTATTAAAATCGTTTTTATTCATAATATCTCTCTAAATTGTCCTTGGGAGAAAAAGGAGATTACAGTCGACCGCTGACCCGTGGCTTGTGAATAAACATGGCAAAACAATCACAGCTCTATTTTAAAAAACGCACAACACTTCAACTTATGGGCCCCCAGGGGCCCTGAAGTGAGTAATGGACTCGTTAAAAATGAATTGAAATAGAAATAAATTACATTGTCCCCTACCGTTTTATTTTAGTGCATATGACTAGATAATAAGAACAAGGCTCATTTTACACAACGAATCTTAGTATTTTTTAAGATTTTTGTAAATGTTGAACATCTGAGCAGAGTCTTAGACTGTGTATTGTGTGTTTAGTTATATTAGAAATATTAGAACGTTTAATGTAACATTCAGTCTTGTAATTTTTGTGTAGTAAACAGGCATGGCTCTAAGTATGAAGCCTTGTTTGAACAAAACGCCTTTGAAGAAACAAGGAGAGTGGAGCATTGATCTCGAAAATGTGTCGAGACCAACAGAACAGGCTTTGACCTTTTCAAGAAAGCTTTGGTGATTTGCAGAAAAGGTTTTTGTTCTGTTTTCTTTTAGCTCATTTTAATGGGTTCTTTTTTTTCAGCAGGCACCACATGAAATGGGTTGAAATTAACTTTATAAAATGGATTAAAGATAAAAGGAGAGAGGCAAATATGTATTTGTTATTGGAACTTTTTTTTGTTTTGTTAGTGCAATGTCATGTAAACTGTTTAAATATCGATTTCTTGATTTTAACCGATTCTCATTTTTTACGAAACAATATTGATTCTTAGGAATTGATTAGTCTAGCCTGTTTTCATTTAATGAAGGTAACACTGCAGTGCGCCTTCCATACAATAAATTGCAATAAGCTTTGTGCTTTGTTACTTTTAATATAAAACAAAAGTCTCAGATTTTAAATCCTGTCCATTTTGTTACAGTATTCAAACAATAAATGTCATTTTGGCACTGTTTAAAGTGGAGTGACAGACCCTTGTGCAGTAGTAGCGATTCAGTTCCAGAGAAGCGTCCAAGTGCACGTAAACTGACATTAACTAGCAACAGTGTGAAATAAGCATGAATGAATGTCAAAGGTATGTTAAAAGAAAAAGTAGCTACAACTTACAGACATTCGTATCCTGTATAATCGTATAATCGCTCAACCAGTGTTTCGACTGCGGAAAGACATCAGTATAACAGCTTGTAAACAATATGTCACATTTACCTCAGAAAAAAAAAACATATTTGGTGACAATAAACTCATTAGTCAGCTGGAAAAATGAGGAGAATTTGCTAGATATAAATAACATATACATTATAATTTTCACTTTTCAGTATTTAATTTCACTTTTGAAAAGCTTTTTAGCTACTATTTTAATGTTTTTATTTCACAAAAAGAATTGGAGTAGAAATATAATAGTTATAGCACTAACTTTACAATTACATTATTATTGTAAAAACTTGAATGTAATTTAAGTGTTTGTATACAAATCAGTTGTATTATTATAATGTAGTACCAGTTGACTCTTATGTATATTTTATAGCGTTAGTTGAGAGATTTTTTTCTTGAGAAAATTTGCCATTTACTATACCTGATATACAGTGCATGGCATAAATGCTGTCCCTCTAAAACTTAACAAAATCCAGCAATTACTCTTTACTTAGATGACATGTTAGGGCTCTTTGGAGATATATTGTTCCAACAAGCCCGCTTGATCAGTTACCGAAGAAGAATGTCAAAATTATTCAGCAAAATAAGATTTTCTTATCAAAGTGATAAAATGTTATGTGGCAAAAATTAGTACACCCTCTTGAAAGTTAAAATTTTTGATCAATAGGTAAGTACATTGAACCAAAACGTGACAAGACAAGTAAGTTCCTGACCATTGAAAGTGTTACATAGCCTACTGAATCATAATCAGACTTAATGCTGGCAGCAATTGAACCGCTTGGGAGACTGCCAGGTGACTTATTTCTTAGCATAAAAGAGGACAGTGGTACAAGAGGAATACCAAATTATTGTTTTAAGTGTGAAGATATAGCAGAAGTAACACCGACATTCAAAAACAATGGATTTGTGACAAGACTCCTGCAGAAGTGACACGCATGGTTGTTGTCACCACTAGAATTACCTACTGTAGCCAAAGCACAATAAACTCATTTAACCTCTTCCAAGGCTCATATTTACAAAATATAGACTTCTGGGAATCCATACTCTGGTCTCAAGAGACCAAGTCAATCATTTCGGATCCAAAAGCATCCAAAATGTTATGGTGTTGCTTGAGGAGGAGTACTGTGAGCAGTGTCTCGTAGCCACAGTGACGTTCAGTGGTAGTAAACCATTATATTGGGATGTGTGAGTGCTGAAGATGTGAGGGAGTTGTGTTTTATCAGTGCTGTCATTAATTCACACACCACTGTGTGATGTAATAAAAAAACTCGAAACAGAAGATGCTATCCTCCACTCATTCCCTGCATTATTGGGCATTTTTTCAGCATGACAATGAAGATATTCATTCTCCCAGGGTAAAAATTCTTCAGTGGACATGCATTTCACTCAGTCTTAATGCTCTTGAGTTGCTGTGGGGGATTCTGTAGAGATGAGCTGAGCAAAACACCCAGGTCATTTAAGGAGATCGTCTTCCAAGAGTTAAACAGGACAGATGTGACATTTGTCATGACCTTGTACACTTAGTGCCAAGAAGGGTCAGAAAAGTATACTTAAAGTTCTGGAGGACATACTAAGTACTAGAATGTTATACATTTGCTGAACTTATTTCTGCAATCCTTCATTTAAACAAAATTGACTAATTTACTTATCTTACAGAAACTACTGGCATATATTTTGTTGTTTTTATTAAGTATATGTTCAATACATTTCAATTTTGCCATCTTTCCATGAATTATATTAGTGATCATTAAGAAAATACATCTTTTATATTTATTAAGAGGGGGTGTACTCATTTATGCTGTGCACTGTATATACAAAATAATCAAAACCTAATCGAATTGCAAGCTAAATCTTGTCCACCAAGGTTTTCAAACTCTAAAAAAATCTCCTCGATAATTTGCACAGTTTGAGTTATCATTAATGCAGTGTAAATGATGCGATAATAGTGTTGACTTCCTACAGCTGCCATTTTGAAGGATTTCTGCCCTTCGCTCTACTACAAATGTCTCCTCCTTCTCATATTGTATCTGTTTGTAATAATGGCAGTGCATTCTTCATTGACACCTGTTCCCTAGGCTATGTGTATGTTAGCTCAGATTAGACTTTAGGGTCAATTTCGTCACATTAATGTGACATTACACTGACAGGGACGACCCCTGATAGATGATACTTTGATCTTGGACAATGCTACAGACCTTGAAGCGAGAGAAGAGAGAAAATCAATCGTTCTTTCTGGCAATCAGCTATAGCTCAGACAGCTAATGCAAAACATAATGACCTTGTTCAGAGATAAGCACAGGAAAGAGAGAGACAGAGAGCGCGAAAGAGAGACAGGATGAGATGAAAGCAGACAGTTACTGACGCTGGTGGCTGCCAGGAGTCGCTACGATGCAACAGGAGTTCAAACTGATTAGGGCCTTCTCTAAAGGTCACCCTCCAATTGATTGAAAGTTGAATTTCTTTCACTGGGCATGCCAACTAACCTTTTACCGCTTTGCTGAGGATGAAAGTAAAAATATTTCCTGGTATTTTAAACTTTTTTTCCAAGAAAAAGCACCACAAGGGAACAGGAAAAACTGATGACCCACAGCAAACACACTGGAGATGTTATAACAAAGTTCTTCCATGACAACTCTCGGAAGATTTTAGCATGGTAATGTAAATGATAATGTTAATGTATTTAGTCTTGGCAGAATAGATCTGCTACTCTGCTGTTGTTGGTTATTGCTGTAGTTGTAGATTATTGCTGCTGCAAGCAAGTACAGGAACTTGCTACTGCCAAAACATATGGCGATACGGTGCTGTGAGTATTTAAGACATACTGCTGCTGCACAAATAACATATACAATAAACCGTAACAGATCTATACAGGTGGAGCAGGGGAAGGTGGAGGGTTTCAGAGGAACTCAAAGCGCGCTGCTGCGAAAGGCTCGAGTGAATGCCAACGCATTGGCTGTGTATGCGACATGAACCAATCAGCTTGTGCCAAGTCGTATAAGGCTGTGAATGTCATCAGTTACGTTAACAACCCCTCAGCCTGCGCCATCTACAGTTTCATGAAAGAACTAGGCATATGTTCTACCAAATGCTTAGAAATCCACATTGGAGGGTAATTAATGGACTTAATTATCTCAGGGTCTCCAAAATCAGTTTTTTTTAATTGCACTGCCCTCCAAAAGTTTGGAAACACCCCTGGCAAAGTGTGTTTTTGGATAATATCAGCATAAATCCTTATCATTTTTTGGTGCAAATACATTAAAGTAACTTGACATTATCATTGAAGACCAGCAATAATAATTCATTTTGATTACATATTAATGGCAATATATACATGTCAAAGTCAGACATGCCCTTTTGCCAGCTGTGATGCCTGGTTACTGGTTTAAACTTGGCGCAGGTTTTTAAAAAGTTTTTTGGGTCAGCACACCTTAATAGCTTTAACAATTGATTGCCAATTAAGTTTAGAATACAATGAATTCAGGCCCAGATTATGCAGAGCTGTAATAGCTGCTAATGGTGGATATTCTGATGAATCAAAATTTTTTACTACGTTGTGACGAGTCGGCCTCCCCCCTAATTATTATCGTCACCCCGTCCGTAATCGCCGCCCTTCACCAGGCTCCCGACGGGAGTGGGTGTGCGAGAGAGGAGAGGCGCTGAAACAACCAGGTCTGGCGGCGTGTGATGAGGCACACCTGACGTGAATGAAGCCTCATCACCGTCGCTGTTAAAATGCCGAGCGCGCCTCTCCTCGGGAGACCGGTCTCTACCCCGTGCATGCACGCTGGTGTCCTCGTGGGTCCAGGAAGAGAGCGTAGAGGGACTGAGCGCCGCCGACATGATGGACGAGCTGCCGGACCCGCGGTCCGGACGTGAAGCCGCACCCAGACGGCTGCGGGCCAGGATGCCGGGCCGATTTACCCGCCTTCGGAAGTGCCGTGATGAAATGATGGATGAAGCCGCTGAAGGAAGCCGCTACCCCTCGTGCCGCGGACCCCGGCGGGGAGCGTGTGCGGCCGCCGGACTCCACCCCTTACCTGGACCCTTCCCTTCTGAACACTGCCCCTCCTTCACGGAGGAATGTAGCACTCCCGTGTGGGTGGCGGCGGGGATGTCGCTTGGGGTGGAGGGCGGGGAGCGTGTGCGGCCGCCGGACTCTGCCCCTTACCTGGACCCTTCCCTTTTGAACGCTGCCCCTCCTTCACGGAACCCCTGCACGTTCGAGGACACCAGATTCCCTATTTATTTTGGACACTTTTATTCCCCCCTTTTTGGACACTTTTGTTTATTGTTTAATAAAAGCCTCTCCGAGGCCTGACGTCACGCCCACTGTGTCTGTCGTTTTGCTCCTCCCGCCACAACGTATAAACTGTTTATGTAATAAAATGTTATTTTATCATGGTTGAACCACTGACGTCACATGGACTTTGATGCTCGTCTTGAACCAAATTCAGTGAATTCCCCAGTTCAAAACATATTATCATTTCCATCGATAAAAAGGGACTGATCCGTACACATTCACCCAAATCTAATGCTGAAGACGTCCCGTCTTGCTGCCACTATCAGATTCCTCCTCCCTCCCATTGTCTCATGGGACAACAGACTGCAATAAGTCTGAATTTAACCTGAAAGGACTAAAAAAGATAGATTATCCCCATAGTTTGATTATGTAAGAGTATGAATCACTCAACAACGCGACGTTGACCGTGGCTGCAAGTTGCCGTTACCCATCGGTGTGCCTTGAGCCTTCTACGGGGCAGAACACGGAGACTAATGGCGACCTTTAGGTGGCCTAACGAAGCGAGGGGAAGAGAATTGCTTCTGTCAGCTTCTCTTTTCCCGCCCACATATACTCACATTAAAACAGAAGGGGACATCTAGACACAGTCCTTGAGAGGAAGGGTGCAGAGAGGGGTTGAGACCTGAATTGAATTTTACTTCTTCTTGGAGGAAAGAAACTGTCTTAATTCACATAGCTGACATTAGACTGACAGGTAAATGGTGGTGTTTGTTCTGGTGATGATATAGATGGTATTCCCTGAGTGTTAGCAAATGAATAGTTTGGAAACAAATTTATTTCACTTCCTATGTTGTTATTATAGCTTATTCTGAAATTACTAGGCTAGGCTTTGTGTTAATAATCATTTAGAATGGGTGGAAAATTACTAACCGATCAGTAAAAGTTTGTATCTAAGCAAAAGTGTTTATAGTTTTTCTAGCTGTCATGTTGCATTAATAGCAGCTTTTATCTCTTAAATAAAAATAAAGAAAAAATAAAAGTTTTTAAAGATATGTAACACTACTGAGTTAATACATTCTGACATTGGTTACATTGGTCAAAACAAAAAAATCAACACCAACAGAAAATGCAGTTAGGGTCAGAGGTTTACATACACCTTGCAAAATTTTAATTAATTAATTTTATTTAACATATTTGTGTATTTGAACCCTTTCCAACAATGACTGTATGATTTTGAGATCCATCTTTTCACACTGAGGACAGCTGAGGGACTCATATGCACCTATTACCGAAGGTTTAAACACTGATGCCCCAATAGGAAACACGATGAAGAGCCAGGGGGTGAAAACTTTTTGAATTTGAAGATCAGGGTAAATTTAACTTATTTTGTCCTCTGGGAAGCATGTACATATCTTCTGTAGCTTTGGAAGTGCAGTACTAAATGAAAAAAAAATGATATGTAGGCAAAGTAAGAAAAATGTACACATCTTCATTTCATTCAAAAGTTTTCACCCCCAGCTCTTAATGCATCGCGTTTTTTCTTTCTGAAGCATCAGTGAGCATTTAAACCTTCTGTAATAGTTGCATATGAGTCCCTCAGTTGTCCTCAGTGGTAAAAAGATGGATCTCAAAATCATACAGTCATTGTTGGAAAGGGTTTATATACACAAAAATGCTGAAAAACCAAAGAATTTGTGGGACCTGAAGGATTTTTCTGAAAAACAGCAGGCAGTTTAACTGTTTAGGACATACAAGGAACTCATGAACGACTATCACTAAACAAAAAGAACAAAACAAAACAAAAAAAAAAAACACAGCTGTGGATCATTTAGGAACAGGGTCATTTTTATAAATTCAACTATTATTTTCTCTTGTGGACTTTATGTAAATGTATGTTATGCGGAATATCTTATTCAGGTCAGTACTAAATAAAAAACAACATGCATTTTGTTTGATCCCTCTTATTTTGGAAGATTAATTAACATTTTGCAGATTCAACAAGGTGCATGTGAAGTTTTGACCTCAACTGTCAGCGTTTTATATAATCGTGATGTTTAATATTCATGAGCTGTGGTTTTACTATCCAATAAGTTATCATGTGGGTGGGGCTACTTGACCAGCAAAATTTTCAGCCATCGCTGTCATGGTTGTTTAGTACACAGAAAGTGCGGGAAACAGCACATCTTGCCTGGATTGATCGTGAAACTCCCATTTGTCATTATCTAATCAGTTCCCAAAGTATAAAATCAAATCCCACCCTCTTAAATAGCCCACTTACCTCTGAAGTACATCTGATTACGGAAGAAAAATGGCCTGAAAACACTTTTTTTGTATTAATTTAGCATAATATGCCAGGGAAATCCAATGTAGCTTTTGCTTTGAGACCTTTATATAAAAGTTCATTCATAACCATTACTTGTAGAGTCTCTCAGAAGGTCCTCTCACAGAAAAATCAATGATAAACAATTGAATTCTGTTATTGTCCGTGAACAGAAGTGTGTATTCATTAAACCTGCAGCGCCACACTTTACGCTAGCGATGGGATCATTCGATGTGTGTGTGTATCCATGCATGTAGCCTAATTCACCCCTCATTCTTTCCTCGCTTCTTCTTTCATACCCGCTGGTAATGTGAGAAAAACGACAGCTTGGGGTCTGGTAAAATTGACCTTGATGTTAATGAGGTTCCTTTGGATAGAGTGCGGTCTTTAAAATGCACACACACACATAAGCACGCACGCCGCTGACATCATTGCCCTGTCAACGCCACCCCACTTACCTCTGTCAGTCTCGAGAACGCGTCGCAGCCCACACTTGTCACACTCATTAGTCCAAGCGAAGAGATTTACAACCCCCTTGATGTATCCCACAATCCCCGGCTCACATCTGCTCCATTTGATCTGTCAGTATAAGCCTCTCTCCGACATACTTTTTCCATGGCTGTTCAAGGCACACTTGAGAAAACATCATCTGAAAACAGATTCACTGTCATCTATAGACCGCGGGTCAAATATCATCAGACGCTCTCGGCCGCTTTAATTCAAGATGGTTTCCAATAGAACTGTCATCCAGCATTGGCGTTCAAAAGAGGCGATTCTTGTGTTTGAGGTTATAGAAAATCAAGCCATCGTTTAGGGCTTCTTGCAAGCAGTGACGTCTGCTATTTGTCTGCTGTGATCAATGTTGGGCAAGCTACTGAAAAAATGATGGTGAATGTTAGCTAAGCTATCCTTCAGAGAAAGTAGTTACGTTACGAGTGATGTAGTAAAAGTACACTCTTAAAACTAAAGGTTTCAAAGGGGGGTTTTCAATGTGTTGGCATAAAAAGATTTTTTTATGCCAACACAAGGATTTGCAAAGAAAATGTTGGAGGATTTTGATAGAGGAGACAAAACTTGGTTCTCACAAGACTAGCATATTATCACTAGAGCTTATGTTGCATCTACATCCTAAGTCTGTTGGAACGCCACTTTCTCGTGAACTAGTCATGGCTGCTTTTGAAGCACTGCTTCATGAAACTTTGAGACCTTTGCGAATCATCTATTTTGAAACAGTGGTTCGGAGCGCATATCAAAATGCCAAAGTCACGTAATTTCAGTAAACGAGGCATCATTGCATCATAACTGTTTCGAAACATTTAGAAATTTTAATGGTTTGCCATTGGGGGCAATCTCTGTGAACCCATGAATCATGTAAGTTCATTAAAGTCGCCCCCAGTGGCGAACCATTGAACCAGCATTTACCTTATCTTTAATCAGTTTAATCAATTTGAACACATTTTTAACAAGCAATTTGTGTAATTATAAGGATGAATAGTAGTGAATAGTCTCTCACTGGCAAGTTTAGACAAGCTTTCCATGAAACAAACAAAACAAGCCCTGCAAATTAACAATAATTATTAAAGGGGTCCTGTTATGCTCTTTGACAAAGTCTTGATTTTGTTTTGAGGGTGTACTAGAACATGCTCTCATGCTTGGTGCTCTCATGCTTCAAAAAAGCATTGTTTTTCACATAATTTACATTATTACAATACCTTTCTCTCCAGCCTGTCACAAATGGCTCGATTCGTTCTGGGTTTGATGAAGGCCCGCCTTCCGAAAAACGAAATGTGTTGTGATTGGTTAGCTGTCCCACTGTGTTGCAATTGGCCACGCCCCTTCCCAAAGCAGCAAATTGTCTGTTCCGTTATAGTTAAGGATATATTAAGGTATGACTGACGCTACAGTAGTGTTGTGTCCTATCGTCAGCCTGCGAGAACACCGATACATGATATTATCGTGCTAATTTATTAAATTATTAACATACTTTCATTTTCATTGCCGAAACCAGCTCCAGCATAAGGCTAAAAGCAGCCTAATGTTTTTAATATGACTGAATTTGTATTTAACATGACAACAATTAAATGAAAACATTGTAAGCTACTAATTACAGTATAATGCTTACATTTCTTTAGTTATTCAAAAAGCAGCTACACTGTAAAATGTAATTAGTTGACTTTACTTGTAAAAAGCGTGGAAACTGATTACCTTAAAAAAACTAAGTAAACTGAAATAGGAATAGTATGTTGTACTGACAAATGCTTACTTAGTATAGTTTACTTACACAAGAGTTGTAGTAACTAACAAAAAACTGTTGAGAGTACTTGATTCTTTACTTTAGGTTTACTCGTGACTTAGTATAGCTACTCACTGACTTCCAGAGTGCATTGCGACATGAATAAATTATGCAATCGCTTTGCTTTACTGGTGTTGTTTGTATTTGCCAATTTCATTTGCTGTCTTGTGTCAGTAGTAGCACAACAAAAAACAAACAAAAAAAGCTCATAAAATGGTTATTGATAGTTA